>VWZK01007665.1:94016-199309 GCA_013396935.1 Baryphthengus martii | reverse complement strand
TGGCGGCGGCGGAGACCTCGGAGGCGGGGAGGCGGCTGGCTGTTCTCCCGGCTCCGGCGGAGGGTGCGGGCCGGCCGCGGTGTGGAGTTGCGGGAGGATTCTCCGCCTCGCTGCTCAGGGGCACGGAGAAAGTTTCGGCTCTGGCAGGGAGACGGGGTGGCCAGGCGTGATTCGGGACACTGGCGACAGTTCTCGCCGTGTAACTTTTGTACCGCACGGCACCGGCGCCCAGGTTCGGGTCTTTCTGTCCCGACGTTGGGCCCCAGGTGTTCAGTGCGGCTTCTCTGAGGGGTCTTTCCTAGAGCCCTTGTCGGCCGGGCAGGGAGGAGGGGGAGGAATGCGCTTCAGGAAGTAATCTTCATAAAAGTGACTTGAGGGATTACAGTGAAATGGGTGACATTGATTTACTGCCAGGTGTTTCTGAGCCCAAGGACATTTGCTGTTCCCCATGCATCTTGATTTTTCTAAAGATTGCTTTTCCTTCTGTAGAAGCTCTCTGTTTTTTTTTGCTATTGGAAGGTATTGAAACCATTTTATGTATAAGATCAAGAAATGCTGCACTCGTTCCTTGCAGCGAGGCAGAGGGAATGATGACGGGACTTGTGGGACAGTTGGGTTTTTTTTAATGCAAAAACGTGAGAATGAATCTTTATATTAGTGGCCACTTCATCCTAGCAGTGTGTGGGTTTTTTTATAACTTTACGTAGGGTAAGCAACAGATGACTTTAGAATAATGAATTCTGTGGGTTTGATTTAAAATTTTGTGTCTCGAATCTTACTGTCAATTGCATGAAGGAAGGCGATGCTTCGTTTTGAAACGTGCAGTAGACACTGTTAATCTGAAATTGTACCCATCTGCAAAGCTCGTGGTCCACTTTGATAGTTTCAAAAGCACAACTTCCTCTTTTCTGACTGCTGTTCCCCCCCCCTCCACTCCCCCCGGTGTAATCCATTCACAAATCACAGCTCAGTGTAGTGGTCAGAGAACAAGGAATTGCTTTGTTTTTAAACGCTGTCTCAAGAAATACATGCTTTGTGATGTGAAAGCCATATCTCAAAATATCTTGAAAATATCAAGTAATTACCTGTAATTTAAGTGTTTTTCTGCAAACACAAATAAATGGAAGGAATGCAGGCTTTCACTTAATAAAGTTAACAGTGGGGGAGCAAAGTTAAACACGTCTGCAATGAGACTGTGACCCTGGGGTTATAGCCTATGGAGTAGTTTTCAGACTCTTCTAATATAAATTCAGGCAAAATTACTTTCCTTTCTGTCATGGAGGGAACTTTTTTTTTTTAAGCGTACAACCTGCATTTTTTTATCTGATCTTTATACAAGGCTCACCCTTGTTGGATAAATGAAATTTTACAGTGTGAGTTGAATAACTTTTGTTACTAAGCCTCGAAGGACATTAAAAAAGGAGCTGTGGGAGTTAAATTCATAGTCGTGATAATACCTGTAAAGATAAACTTGTGTTTTAAGCAGTGTCTGAGTTGATGCAAAGTCATCTTTCTGAGTATACAAACGGAAGGCATTGCTGCTTATGCTACTGCAGGTACCTTTGCTAATTAGGGAATAGATGAAGTTGACAAAACTCACTGGTTTTAATGCAGGTCTATGAAAAGCAGTTGAAATGTCAAGCATCATGCCAGTGTCATATTGCCAGCAATGGGAGAGGCAAATGCACTTAAGTTAATTAGTAGGAAAGAGAATCTCAAATGATAGAAACTGAGGAAAACCAAAGGGCTTTCTCTATTGCAACAGCAATATTGGTGGGAAGAGTCAAAAATGATGTTGCTCCTAAGTACTGTTGAGTAGCTAGGGAGGGATGGTTTTGTACAGTTGTAAGGGTCTTACAAGTCAGAATCTAATGTGGGAAAGGAGCTTATAGAAAGAGATTAGACTCAGGGCTCTATTTTTAATTTATTTTTTCACGACTTCTTTAGCAGCTTGTCCAGGTAAAGTGGACTCTTTTTTTTAATCTTTTCAAGACAGTGAAGCTGGGGCATAGGAGGTTCCGTGTTAACATAAGGAAAAACTTTTTCACAGTAAGGGTGACAGAGCACTGCAACAGGCTGCCCAGAGAGCTTTTGGAGTCTCCTTCTCTGGAGACTTTCAAAACCCACGTGGATCTGTTCCAGTGTGACCTGCCCTGGGTGATCCTGCTCTGGCGGGGGAGTTGGACTCGATCTTTTGAGGTCCCTCCCAACCCCTGCCATTCTGTGAACAGGGTATTTAACTCAGTTGTCAAGTGAGGTGATTCTTTCGGTCAGGTGTTGCCTTAAATGCCAACATGGCTGCTGAACCAAGGCAACCAAAATTATGGAATATTTGAACAGGGTCTACATTCTGTCTACTGATTTGTCTGTAGCATAGCTCTGGCATGCTCATACGCAGTTTTGTTGGGCTGCTCATATCATACAGATACAGAACTATCTCTGTGTGTATGTGTACATAGAAGGTAGATATATCTTGCAAGACCATTGCATCTGGTTACTGCTACTAACTAAAATGGTGACAACCTTTGGTACATGGGTAGCCTTACGGGAGTGCTGTCAAAATAGTGGCATTCATTCCATTGGCACAGTTCTTACTGTTAAGTTACACATGTGAGAACTGTATTTGAATCACTGATCATATCCTGTGGCATTAGATCAAACTTTTATCTTTCCATGAGAGTTTTAACAGCTTGCTCAACGGCAGATTAACACCGATTACCTTAGGAGTGAAAGCTGGCTTAGGCTGGAATGCAGCAGCTCATGTGTCTGAGCATGAGATCCTCTCTGTACCAGTTTGCAGGTGCAGGATGAAGCCCCATGGGGATCTTTGCCAGTTATATTTGCCTGCCTACTACTCCAAGGCCCGTTGTCTCCTACTGTCTGACAAGTTCCTGGTTCTGGATAGCACAATTACAGTCCCATATACATCTTTGCCTCTTCCAAACTGGCCCTGATGGCTCGAAACGACCAGCTTTTTAACCGCCATCAGGGTGACCATTGTTATCAGACCTCACTGAGGTCATGTAATTGTGCTGTTGGGAAGTATGGTTTATGTATAGGATAACAATCCACTTTCTCCTCCCTGATACCATCATCTGCCATTATTGGACTTGGGTGAATGGGGAAGGACATAAGGCTGGTGTCATTACTTGCATTCCAAAGGCAGACAGGTTAAAGGCAGTTAGGATTTTATCTTGGGCACAGCCAAAAAGCCAAGTTTTGCTAGGTTCAAATCATGTGTGCTAGGTGGATTCTTGAGCTGTTAATAACTTTTTTCGTTAATGAAAACTTGAATTAACACCTGTAAATATTAAAATGTAAATGGTGACTCCAGCGAACATTAGAAATGGGGTATGGAATTGATCATACACTGGAGGTTGCATAAATTGATTTCATTGGGAGAGAGTAAGGTGGTGGGTTTGTGTTGTCGTTAGCTGATCTGATGGTTGCCTTTTGGAGTAGGAGTACTCCTCTCACCTGCTGTACAGTCCTGCTGTTTCCTTTGTGCTTGCTCTGAAGCAGTAGCAGTGAGTTGATGCAGTGAGGTAAATTATCAAAATACTGTAACGTTCTAGTTCCCTGAGCCTGCCTACCGGTTTTATGTTGCAGTTTAGCTTCTTATTTTTGAAGAAGAATATGAATGTTGGGAGGGAATGTAAGTGATCTTCAGCAAATACAAATGCTTGCCTAGCTAGAGCAAATGCTACAATGAAAATCATTGAATGGACTTTGCTTGGCGAATATCCTATTATCTGAGCAGCTTACTGTGTTCTGTTTTGGTGTTTTTTTAAGCAGAAATTTGGTTTCATTACATAGCGTTAGGGTGGTCTATAAAGGTTACCTTTTGCTTCCTATCATAATTCTCTCTCTAATAGTCTCTGGTTTTGGCAGCCTGTAATCCTAATACTCATGGTTTTAAATCTGTCTTGTGTTGAGCTCATGGGGGAAGGGGAGAATAAAAATTTTGGACAGTAAAGCTAGCAGGAAAATTCAAAATCCTATAGGTACTAATAGTTTTTAAATGGACTGGGGGTAGTCTGGGTTTAGGGAAATGTCTTTGCTGTTCCACAAGGCGCTCTTCTGATTCAATCCAGTTACTTCTTATTTAATGTCTGTCTTTATGCACTGCAGAGTTTCCTCCTTAATTGTTGAAACTTCCATTCTTGCAAGGCCTTTGAGGTACCTTTGTACTGAGATTTAGGGCTAATCCTGAGGACTTCTTTCTACTTAGCAGAGCCATTAAAGCTGCTGCTTTCGAAGCCTGTGGAGCCTACACCCTGTAGAAAGGCATGTGCAGATGTTACTATTATTTTTATTAACTCCTGTAGCAAAAGTTCTTCTAACCACTAATCTTCCTACTTGCTTGGAGAACAAAGTGAATTTAGGACAACTGTTAGGACAGGTATTGCTCTACTTCTTCACTAAATTACATACTGTGTCCTAAAGACAGACTTGATTTCCAACCCTGGAGCTGAGCGGAGCTTGGGATCTTTCTCTGAGCTGTTTCTGGGAATCAAGTGAAGTTATTTTTGATGTGGGTAGCTGGTGGGGCTGGCCTGGAGAAGTATTGTGAAAATTGACCCTAATACTGTATCACACCTTAAGTTAAGTTGTAGCAGCACAAGGAATGAATTTAAGGGCATAGATACAAATAAAAGAGATCAGCTTCTGTATTTCTCAACTTACTGCTGCTTTCCCAGGGGTAAAGCTCCTTTGGCATACAGAGAATGAAATGCTCTCTATACTTCAAAAGTTCTCACGGTTAAGTGAGGCAATAGCCCCGTGCTTTAAAAAAAAGAAACGGTCTATTTTAAACGAGGAATAACTTAGTGTTTGTATGCGAGTGCTTCCAAGAGCAGGAAACAGTATTTAAAATGTCTGTCTGCTATGGGAGACCCAAGTCTGGTATCATACACTACTTTTTCAAGAGCCCTTCTATGATAAATGACTGGGGTACATGGACTGTAGTGATAATTACTTCTGGTATTACGATGCTTATCATACCATTTTCTTGGTAGTTGATTTACCTGGGTTATGTTAGTTTGTTAGGTAATGAGCATGTTGGAGTTCTCTTCAGCTGATAATCCATGAAGATAGAATTGCAAAACACCTTTGCATAACTTCCCTCTCTTACAAAAAACCCCCAACCAAACAACACAACAACAAACTTGGGAAACTGCATTACAACTGAAAATGGGAGTTGGGCTTGATTATTGATTTTTGGTGGTGTTCATAATGGGATTGGTATGATCATCTAGACTGTCTTGCACAGTAAGATTTACATTTATTTAAAAAGAGTGGCTCACTGTATGCATGGGCACCATCTTTTCTGTTTGTTGAATAGTAATTGGATTTTGCAGAAGGGAAAAATAACCTGTAATTATGTAGTTTTAAACTGTTGTAGCACACGTGGCTGGGCAGCCTACATATTGTGAGTTCTTTATTTTTTTCTGCCTCTCTGCTCATTGTTTGCGATTGTAATACTATAAATGTTAACCAATGTCTTTCAATCCAAGGAGTGTCATTTTATTTATTTTTATTCCGATCTTCCCAATAGATGAATATTTTAAGGAAATCTAGGTACGGAAAGTAGCTGTTTGAAGATGTAGCTGACTGAAAGCGCTCATGTTGAACAGAATACTTGTGTACTACAGCCAGGAGAATTGAAAATACTACAATGCATTTTCTTGGTAAAGAAGAAAAACATAACAAAATAAGCCCACTCGTCCTGAATACTTTTCTTTATGTTTATCCAGCTTTTTTCCCCGCCCCGTGGTCTATTGCCTATGTCAAATGTGCTTCCTTTCTATTCTAAACTTAGCCCAAGCAGCACCTGGAAGTCCAAGCTGAATAACTTAGAATTTTGTAAACATTGTTTGAAATGTATCGTTTGGAAAAGGCAGTTTTATCTTCATGGCTGAGGTATTTAAAGTTTGTCATTTAGATATTAAAGGCCTTTAAAATGCCTTTTCTCTTAACAGCAGAAGTACATGACTGTCTCTTTGGCTGATTTTGCTGTAGAACAATAGGAAAGAAAAGCCACTGCAGCATTTGGGTTTTCCAGGAAGTTGTTTCATGCTCCTATGTTTTGACTGTTCTGTCTTATACAGGTGACTAGAATGCATTCTCTAATGTAAAATTGCTGAAGCTGTATTTGAAAAACTGTTGCATGTGTCTCACAGTTCATTTTACTCTGTAACACTTTTAATCTTTCCTTTGCCAAATAGAAAATGGATTTTGACGCTGGAGAGACTACCTTAAACATTTGCAATCGTATCTTAATTTGTGATGTCGCGGGTCAGCTTGTGATGACAAATGCAGTTTTTCTCCTATGGCTAAACCCGTTCAGGAGCCAAGGCATTTTCAGTGGTTTAATTCTGTAATTCCCCCACTACTTCAGCAACACACCTCAGTGAAGCCCAGTTTTTGCACGAGAGAAGACTGGATGATAGTTTTTGTGCCAAACTTGTTGCACTTGTAGTGGTTTAATCACTGAATTTTTTCTAGCTTTTGCTTTAGTAAGTCAGCTTCAGGGTCCCTTTTTCCTTACGCTTCCATCCTTCTCTTTCAACCGAGTGTTCTTACCTATGCACATTACAATTTTGCTTTGGGGCAGCCTGTTCTGTACAGTGTCATCTGCTGTCTTCTCTTCTTTCAGGACTTGATTCAAGAAGGAAAAAACAGAACAGCTTTAAATGTCAGTCTGTTAGTTGAATGGTGCTTTTACCTGAGAAGTTAAGCAATGTTATCTTTTACTTCAGTATCTACTCTGCTCTGCTGGAGTACCTGTGGATATCATTTGGATATCATCAGAGAAGATGATTCCAAAGGTTCCTTTGAGAACCTCCGGGAAGCTGCTGTGGCCGATAAGATGGTGGTTTAGTATTTTGAGTAAAGCCTGACTTGGAATATCTACAAGATGACAAAGTGCTGCTAAGCCGGCCTTCACCGGTGTAAATTTGCCTGATTTGCATCGAAGCAAGTGAAGCAGTTCTCTCGAATTTCATGTCATCTGTTGGGCATTTCCTGGGACAGTTTTTTTCTGCTGTGCTAAGAAGTTAATGCAACTTGCAGAAACCTGCTGAGCGCAGGTGTCAGGATCTGCAGCTGAATGAAGGGAGAGGGAGACTCCTCTTTTCCAGTGGCAGTACTACTGCCAGACTACGTACTGGACCCTCATCTCAAGCATCCATGAGTTCTCTGACAAACAGGTCGTGGCTTTTTGAGAGGTGAACGTGTCCATAGTTTCTGCTAAAGCTCTTCTACTCTACTGTAACTGTTTAAAAGTTTTGCTGCCAGAAATAAGATTGTCATTGCTTAAATGGTTTTATGGGATGTTGAGGATCTAAAGCCAAATTCCTTCTCTGAATCACAGGACTAACTCTAGCTTTTGAATTTAAAAGCACATTTGTGGAGAGAAAGTTGAGAGGGCAAGCAGTCTGGTGGGGATTGAAGAGTGAAAGGGCCTGGAACAGAGCAATTTTGTTCCTGTCAGGAGAGAGAGGAGAGAGAAGATTTAGGATTATGTGACCTAAGTACTATCCCTTGAGAACTTCTTGTAGGACCTTCCCAATAAATCTCCCAACTACCCCACCTGAACTGCAACTGATCCAATTCTTCAGTATCTTCTTTTCCCCATTCCTTTGCACGGGCAACCAGACATTCATTTTACTGTAGCCCGTTTCAAGTGGCAGTGGGGGAGAAGGGGAAGGTGCGCTACCTCTGGTCGGTACTTGTTATTTAATAAAATGGCATTAGAAATCAAACATGTCTTTTCCTGTTTGTTGATGTAAGACAGAAGGGCTATAACTACCAAACTATTCTGCTGTAGCCGGGTAGTCAAGGAGGGGATGGGGTTTGGAGCACAGCCAGGTGATGCTTCTGAACACAGGGGAGAATGAATAGTCCATGACTGTTCCTGGCAGAAAGGCATCACAGCTTCAAAGCTGATGTGTGTAATATTAAAGCCTCGCTCATCTTAACAGTGTTGCCCCACCTCCACATTTTTATTGTATTGCCTTTAGGTTTTTAAGCCCCTTTAAGGTTACTGCTAAACATGAGTTGGATTTTAGTAAAGTGACAGAGGAGCACAGTGAAATAATAGTTTGATAGCTACTATGTATTAAGACTAAGGAATACTAGAAATTCCATCACATAATGGGAAGACAAAACATGTAACTCTACTTTCATATGGTACATGGCTGAAATTTAATATTAATTATAAAATCTGTCTTAAAGGCAGAGCTCTATAGTCACTGCAGTACGTGTCATCGGTAGTGATTCTGTGAGGATACCGAAGGAAAAACAAATGATGTTTTGTTATTACACTCTTGTGTTTCTTGTGTAGAGTCTTTAAAGAAACACTGGTAACCAGTAAGTACAACTCTTAACCTTTAAGAGCAGTTCTTACACGTTGAATTAAATCCAGTGAAAACCTGTGGTTTTTATTTAGCCTTATTTGAAACAGTGTGAAAGATAAAATTAATGTAGTGGATAACTGATTTTAAATTCTGCTTGCCATGCTTGTTTCAGAATAATTCAGATGTTGGAAGTGGATCGAGAATGGAAAATATAATTAGAAAGATAAATTCCAGTCTGTGTATTGTAAGAAAGGATGAAGACCACTTTCTGTTGTTATCTACTTTCCCGGTCTTTTTTTTTTTCTTGGTGACGTCCTATTCCCGCATCAGGTTCCTCCAAAGTGAGAATATGCAGCCTCTTGGTAAACAGCTGGAATTCTTTGTGCCTTCAGCTGGAGGCCACAGTCCCTTCTGGTGAACTGTGCTTATAGGTCATGTGAGTACTCCTGATCTACTGCAGAGAAAAATTGGGTGAAATAATTTAGATCATCTTTTGAGTGGCTGGGTTTTGAGCTGCGATTCGAGCTAAATTATCTGCTCTGGGCTCTGAAGTGGATTAGGAGTGCTTCCATACTCCTTGAACTAGCAAAGGCCAGTGGAAGATTAACCACCAGGGTTAAATTTAGGCGAGTCTGTAATTCAGTACAAAGCACCCTGGGGTTGTGATATTTTATGTTTGGGTTTTGTTGTGGTTTTTTGGTGTGGGGTTTTTGTTTGGTTTTTTTTTTGCTGTTGTTGGTTCGGTTTTGGTTTATTCTGTTTTTCTCTCTCCCTTTTGCACTTTGGGTTATATTCATGCCTTTTTCTTTTCAGCTTTTGTTAGGGCATAATTAGATCTATCTCTAGATTTCTGCAAAGCATGGACCTTAGTGTTTAGTTTGTTCTTCAGATAGCTAGCTAGCTATGTACATACGTACCCACAGTGGAAAACTGCCTGATCTCTGCTACATGCCTGATGAATGCAGCATTTATGTCTGTTTATGCCACATTGCTGAAGGGTTAAACAGAATTTGAGCAGACATATTTCAGTTAGATAAAATTAGGTCTTTAATCCCCCCTCAATCACTGAACAGAAATTGTTCAAGTTAGGTAAACTGTCTGGTTCTACTCTGCTGGTGGTTTGTGTTACCCACTCTGAAACAGTAATTCTCATTTTTTCAGCATTCATAAAAGTCAGTAAGTCAGTATTGCAATAGATTTTGCTGAGTGGCTGCACTGTAAGAGGTCCAGCTTCTTGGACTAAACATAATCTATGGACAGAAAGGACAATTGAAAGAAAGCATAGTCAAGAGAATTTGGATAGCTAACAGCTCATTGCGGGAGGAAAAATAGCAGGTGCGTTAAGAGGTACACTAAAGAGCATATGTTTAAGGAATATTGGATGAAACTATTTTAACTTGCTGAACTGACTTAGCTGACATGCAACCACAACACTGTAGGTCTTTTTGATTTCAGTGAGCAACAAAAAACTGCTGACATAATCCCTCCAGAGTGGTTTGCTGTCCAAAATCTGATTATGGCTGGACCTGCTTGCTCTTTCTTATGTGACGTGGAAGTTCAAACAACAGCCTGTTGGTTATTAAGGGATGAACACAATCGTTTCTGCTAAAGCTCTTCTACAGAGCTGTGACTCTTTAAATGCTCTGCTGGGAACAAGATTGTCATTGCTTAAATATTATAGGGGATGTTGGGGATCCAGAGCCTTTCTAAGAGTCCTGTTTCCTTTTTACGGTGTCTTGTGTTTGCCAGGGTAGAAGCGGTCTGCCAGGCCACTCTGCCTCCACGCTGAGGCCTTAAACTTTGCTTAATGGGAGGTGATTGTGAAGTTCATTTGAGTGTACTTTGGTGTAGCTGGTGCTTCCATAGCTGTCACTGCAATGTAGAGGACTTTATTAGGTAGTAAAGGTGATGGCTGTGCCACGTACTCCAAAATAGTTAAAGTATAATTAAAATACCCACAATGAATAAAAAATATCCTTTATTTTACTCTCTATTTCAGACTATTGCAAAAATCAGTATTCTTTTCTGGATGCATACTAGATCTTGCTGCAGGATAGCAGGGAGTATGTTTGAAATAAGTTTAAAAAGAGTCCACTGGTTGTTACAGTTTGCTTTGTTCTATAGTAGAAGACCATGAGAAAAGTAGCTTAGGAGCTAGTCGTCCTCTGCACCCAGTTCCTTCTCGTGAAGCAGTCATGTTCACCCCACTGATTTCTAGTATCACATTTCTTAAAGAAATAATATTTTCCTTCTTAAAATATATTTTTTAACTAATTGCCTTTTGAATTCCTTTCTGCTGACCAGATCCTCATGTACCAGCATTTAACTTGGAAGGTCTTGAAGATGAGCTGTCTCCATCATGTTAAAAACAAGTACAGCATGAATCTCTTTCATCTGGAGAAACATCCTTGAACATATACTTGAATTTGGTGCTAAGCCGGAACGAGTTGCAAGATGCAAGGCTAACGCACCACAGGATAGCTCAGTAGCGCTCAAAAAGGAACAGAGAAAAAACTACAGGGCCTTTTGAGTTTGTGGTAGTTAATTTTGTATTGAGCAGAGAAGTGACGCCTCTCAAGAAGCTGATGCTGTCGAAAGATGAGGAGCCATATTGCCCTCACTATTGATGCCAGTCATGGTATAGTATCTGCAGTGAAGTGTGTGTCCAGTAGAGAAGAAAATGAGCAAAATTTCCTCTGTAGGGATTTCAAATGATTCTGTTTGCATCTTATCACTGAAACCTCTTGGGAATTTTGACTGTCCCAAGACAAAAAACGTCATCAGTACTTTATTCTCAAGTCTAAAATGTTGTGAAATGTTGCAAATGGCACACTTCACTGGCAAAGTATGTGTTTTAATATTCATAAAACTAACACTTTTCTTAACAATTTGCCTTGAGACATGAAGAGTTCAAATGCAAGACAGAAAAAAAGTTATGCAAGAGCCTAATAGGCATCAGAGGAAGTGTCTGAAACCATAGGCAGATATCTGCCCACTACCATGGTGAGGGGAAGCGTGTCGTGGCTTCAGATGGGATATGTTGTGTGACAAGTACGAGCTGCGGTTATGGAATGCATTAAAAAGCTTGCAGCCCTTCAGCAGAAATACTGAAGATGCCCTGGGCTCTGTGAAGAAGTTCAAGTGACTGTGCTCCCTGCAGAATTTCCGATCGCTAAGCTACTGGCAGCACACGGTTCCTGATTTTAGCACTTGCTAAGCGTGACATCGTATTGCAAGCAGGGAAAATACCATGCCAAGTAATGGCAGTAGGAGTGCTGTAATCCTTCTTAAACACATTGGGGACATTCTGATATTTTAAATGGTTATTCTATAACCATTCAGTTATTCTTCAGGGTTTCCATTGAGCATGGTTGAATGTTGAACCTGAACAAAATAGGTTCTGGTTGTGCCATGCAGATGCTTTTTCTGTCTGGGCTTTCTACTGTGCTTCCCCATCAGGGATTATTCTAAACCTTAGGAGTTTTATTGCTCTCTGGATTCCAAGAACAGAAACACCTTCCTCGTTTGAGTCAGAATTTTCTTGTGTTTGAAATTAGTTGGCCAAATCACTACCAGTCTTTCCACCATTTTCTTAATTCAGCCAACTAACTATCCTTCGTATAATAAAGGAGTCTTTGCCATATTTTTCTGGATGAGTGTGTTTGTTCAGAATGAGGAAATCTGAAATCAAAAGCAGGATCATGACCAAATTTGAACCTGAGGAAACCCAGAATGATAGCACTGCTGCCAATTCAATTCTTTTATTAAATATTAAACTTCTGGTTGTCAGTCAACTTACAGAATGTGTATTTCTCTCTTCAAATGGCCCTACTTGCAACAAAATCCCCAAAGATCAGTTTGGCCTCTCTGAATGTGGAGGGCACTCTTGGAAGCATTGACCTAGTGCTTGATATTATTTGAAGCTTATCTCAGAATACAGAGTAATTACATATCCATATATATTGAGATAAAATCATAAAGATCAAGCCATCAACAATTCCATGTTTAACTCCCTAAAAATGTCAACATTAGAACAATATTAAACTCTATATCAGCCTAAGCTTTTATTTTTTCTGTCTGGTGGACTTAATCATTTTCTTTGAGTCAGCTTTAGTAAGAACTGTGCAAATATGTTCCGTGTCTCTCTTGAAGGACTGGATAGAGTTAATGCGTTCATAACTCCTGGGTGTTTGATGTCCAGTGAGGTGCAGAGGCTCCAGTTGAGTATGCAAAGTGCTAAGATCTTCCACATAAAACTGTGGTACACGTGCATGTAGAGAAACTTCAGAAAAAAATATTTGTGGACTCAGTAGTACTTGATTATATATGAATGTTGTAATTTGGGACAATTCTGCAGTGTGTTTCTGTTTCTATTAAATTCAAGGCCTAATAAAACTATTCTACTGACATCAGCTTAAGTTAAAAAGAAAAGAACGTGAGATTTTTCTGAAAAGAAATTGTGTACTTACTCCTGAGTTTTGCCGACTTCTGTCAGTTGTGGCTCAGGTGGCCAGAGGAGCGCCCTTCGTCTGGCTGGATCTTACGCATGGAGAGCTCAGGGACTGTCTTTTCCATTCCTGTGGTGAGGTCTGTAACACTTTGGGGTTGGGTTGGGAGCGGTAGGGAAGGCTCTTTACCTGTCATAACTACTTTTGCCTACAGGTATTGCTGCTGCAAAATTCTGGTCTTGATTAGTTGGAACCAGCTTATTGTCCACCCCGGCTTTCCAAGGTTAGAAACTCCACACTAGTGAGCGTTTTCATTATGAGAAATACCACCGGCGTGCATGGAATTCCTCATGTGATTGATGGGGTGCTGAACTTACATTTTAAACCCATACAAAACTCATAGTGGTAATTGCTTATTCATAGCTGCAGACTTCAGAATAAGACTTTCAGGATGTTGTGCTTGTAGTATAATGTGTAGGCAAGCAGGTGTCTTAAAATTTAATATGGAATACTGGATATATATGTTTCTTCATTTCAGTGGAATTTGCTGAACTTTCTCATTGGATTTTCCCTAAAAGTGTTGCACTGAATAATTTCTTTTTCCTTTGCATGCAAAGAATACATCAGATACCGAGTCAATCTGCAACTGTCTTTTTTCCAGAATCTAGACATGCCATCTCTAATTAGATGCTGAATGGCAGATTTGCTTCTGTAATCTACATCTGCATTAAAAACTGACTCCTAGAACTGCTCACATAGCTCGAAACATTCAGTTAGTTTGTATTATGCCATTTTTCTGAGTTTGCAGATGTGAAAATTTTGTGCACCCGCAGCTGAGGACTTTTAGAGCACTGAAGCCTTTATAGTTGCAGGCTTAGAAACTTTTCAAAAGATTCTGCTGATGGCTACAAAATGCCACATAAAAAGTCTAGATAATAGGGCAGTAGTAATATGATCTTGATAGAATTTTAGACAGTCAACATTCCTACAAGAAGCAAGACTCTGATGTTGTGCTTAGTTGTAATGGGAGGGTCAAATGAATTCCACTGCCATCCGCGTCATTTGGCTTCAGTGTTAAGATTTAGATGCAGTAACTGCACTGCTGTACGTGCGCTCTTTTCCTGTATGTTCTTACTTTCTCAGAAGGCTGAATTTAATTTGAATGTTCATCTTAGTGCTCTTGTCACTAAACTTAGGAGTGTCAAAGCCAAAAGTGTCTCCTTATAAATCCGGCAGTAATTGTTGCTGTGAATTGCTGGCAAATTCTACAGCTCCTGGATAGAGTGAGTGATCGCTGCGACTCGCATTAACTAATCATCTTACAGCATTACCTTGCATCATCAAAACAGCACTTCATAGAGTGGAATAAAAATCAAACCCAAGCATGAACAGACAGTTAAGATGATGTATCAACAGTACATAACATATAACTGAAAATTTTACAGGCTTTATTTTGCAAGTTGCCCGCTTAAGCTTTCCAAATTAATGTTGCTACTGGGGAAAAAAAAAAACGAACCAAAACCTCTTCTCAGTTATTTCACTGTTGCTGCTTGTGCTCTGTTCTAGGCATGGAAATGTGCTGTGTAAATGAGAACCGTATCTTTATTAACTTTGTCAGTTGTCTACTGAACCAACTATAATACCGGTATCTCAAATAGAGCCACTGAGTTAATAGTACCATGCCTAGAGTGTTTTTGTGATTGTTAGAGCATTCCCCAAAAGGTTCAGGCTGGAATACCAGCCTAATTTAGTGGTTGGGACTTTGAATTCTGAACCGTGCGAAGAGTTAGGATTGATTCCTTTAAAGCTCAGCTCAGAGGAGGAGACGGTTCAAACTACAGACCTGATAGAAAAAGGCGAGGAGAACAGCATAGCATCACTTTTCCTCCTAGAATGTCAGCTAAAATAAGAAAAGTCAACACTTACTAGTGTTAGTCAGTCAGGTCCTTAAGAGCTGTTCTCTGCTGAATGTTAACAAGCGGGTATCTTCGTCATAACATGGACCGAGAACTCGGAATATTCATCTCTGTCTTTCAAGCTAAGTTCTTAGGCATGTGCTTCACGTAATTTTGATCTTTATTCTCTTTATTCTCTTCAGGTCTATCTCAAATTGACTTGCCTCAAATGCATGAGGAAGGATGAGATGGAATCTTAGGAGATGGCTGAACAGTTCCCATACATCAAGATCAGACGGATGTGAGGGTTGAGAGTGAGGGGTCCTTTCCTTCAGTCTGGTCCTATCACATAGTACTGCATCCCGTTTAGTCACTGGAACCAGCAGCGCGCTCCAGTTGCTGCGTCTCCTTGGCTAACATCTAGCCAGTCAGAAAAAGGGTTAGTTTTAAACCCTAAGTATCACCTATTCTTGCTGCTGCTGGAGATGGCAGAACTGCGGAAGACACTGTGACCTAAGCCTGAAATGTGACCCCTACCCAGCACTGACTGTTCTTGTCTCCAGTCTGATTCCTCCCCAGTTAAAGGTACTAAGTTTCCAGGATGCGGGCACAGACAACAGTGGCACTTTTTGTGGTATTTGCCAGGGCTGCGTCACACCCCTATGAAACCCACAGATAGCTGTAGGTACCATGGCATGACTGCTGTAGAAATACACCCCCCACCGTGCTGCAGTTCAAACGCAGTTTGGAAGGTACCGAGATGGTGAGAAGATTGTGTGGCTGTGGTTTGCAGTACTTGCTGTTTCTTAGTGGCTCTCTCCATTCTGCCTGGGCTGAGTTTGGCTGGGACAGTTTCTTCACGGTAGCTGGAGTAGGGCTATGGTTTGGATTTGTGCTGCAAGCAGTGATGATCATCCAGGGATGGTTTTGTTACTGCTGAGCAGACTTACACACAGTCAGGGCCTTTTCTACTTCATTCCTCACCCCACCGGTGAGTAGGCAGGGGGTGCACATAAAGCTGGGAAGAGACCCAGCTGGGACAGCTGAGCCCAACAGACCAAAGGGATATTCCAAACCATATGACATACTCGGCATATAAAAGCAGGCGAAGGAAGGTGGGGACATTCAGTAACCAATACGCATGATGGAGCCCAGCTTGCCCAGAGCTGGATGGACGCCTCCTGCCCATGGCAAGTGGAGAATTAATTCCTTGGTTTGCTTTGCTTGATTGCGCAGCTTTTGCTTTACCTATTAAACTGTCTTTATGCCAACCCGTGAGTTTTCTCACCTTTCTGATTCTCTTCCCCATCCCACCAGGGCGGGGAGTGAGCGAGCAGCTGGGTGGTACTTAGTTGCTGGCCGGAGTTAAACCGCAGCAGTCCTTTTGGCGCCCAAGAGAACGACAGATTTGATTGGAATGTGCTCGATCCAGTTTCTACCTGTTACTGCTGTTTAGCTGTTTCTGGGCAGGCGTCTGCTGGCCGGGGGGTGTGCTTGCCTCTCTCCAGGTGAGAGTCTGGTGCCGGTTGGTGGCTGCTCTTGGCTTCCACTGCTTGCTGTGCTGCTGCTCTCCTGGCCAGCCGACTCTGCTGCCTGGGAAGGGTTTGCTAATACCGCTGGCAAATGGCCAGGGCATCACTGCTGCATCTCTGCTACCCTACTGGACGGGCTGGATCTCCAGCGTGAGCTCCAGTCAGAGAGACTGTGACTCTCACCCCTCTTGCTACAAGGGAAACAGGCTTCAGGCTTGTCCCTAAAGGAGCAGAGCGCTGTGAAGCGGCTCAGCGCTATCAGAGCGTAGTGCTGGTGCCGCAGGATTGTTGGGCCATACTGGTGCCTGGTGCACTGCCCAGTACTTCCACTTTGTCAATGCCTGAAGCTGCCTTTGGTATGCAGCATTACACATCAAGCTCCTCCTTATATATGCATATGTTTATGTTGACATTTCACTTATTTTTATTTGCAAGTTACTTAGTAGGAGGTGAATTAAGTGCCTATTTTTTTTTTTTTTGATTAAAGCCAAAGTGAGGTGCTGTAGTTAAGCTTCAAAATACTTTTTTTTAGGTTTCTGTGGTTAGAAAGTTACTTCTTCTCACCTGCAGAGTCATAGAGTGGTTTGGGTTGGAAGGGACCTTTAAAGATCATCTAGTCCAACCGCCCCTGCAGTGAGCAGGGATATGTTTAACGACAGCACATCACTCAGGGCCTCATCCAACCTGACCTTGAATGTTTCCAGGGATGGGACATCTACCACCTCTCTGGGCAACCTGGGCCAGTGTTTTACCACCCTCATTATAAAAAATTTGTTCATTATATCTAGTGTAAATCTCCCCTCTTTTAGATGAAAGTCATCACCCCTTGTCCTGTCATAATAGGCCCTGCTCAAAAGACTGTCCCCATCTTTCTTACGGGGCTTAAGTACCACAACAGGCCACAATAAGGTCTCCCTGGAGCCTTCTCTTCTTCAGGCTGAACAACCCCAGCTCTCTCATACTTTCATACTTGCCTCATAGGAGAGGTGCTCCAGCCCAGATCTGCCAGCTGTGCTCTGCTCCCTTGTCTCTGACGGCCATTTCCCAGGGCATCCTTTCAACTAACTCCTTGAAGAGCTGAAAGTTTGCTTTCCATAAATTCAGGGTCCTGACTTGACTCCTCACCTGACCCGTATTCCTCAGGGCTGTGAACTCCACCAGGACAGTTGTTTGCATCCTTCTGAAGTCAGTTATGAAGCTTTAGTAGTTCGAAGCCCAAGAAGAATGTCAATATGTGTTCTTCTTGCCTATTTCGTTTGTTTACCTGATCTTTTTATGTGCTGAAAGTAAACATTAGTCATACTTCAGTAGCCTCTCTGTTTGAGGCATGATTTAAATAAATAAGTAAATATCTTTCTTGTTTCCTTTTTAAAGTTCTTTAGGATAACAACCTTGGCTGGCTTTTCAGTGCACTTGAAGCCCAGTGCTTAGGTGACTGGATGTGTCCTGCTCAGCACAGCACTCCAGCTTTGTCTGGTACTGTGCTGCAGGTGCTCAGCGCTCGACAAATGAGCAGTAGCCCTTGCTAGAGTGAGATAAGAGGCTGGTGGTACAGGTACAGCGTTTCCGAAATCACATTCGAGTTGACAGTTCAGACCTGGAGAATTAATTAATATTTAGAAATCTAGTCAAATGGGAATAGTTGCAGGCTTCTTAGAAACAAATGTCACATTGCTGTTTGATACAGAGATTTCTAGGTCAGAATGACTGATGTTTTGGGGAATTTTTTTATATAAACATGACTAATTACTTTGGAAAGTGCAGTTTTTCTCAGTTAGTGTATCCTATAGAACTGCTTATTTAACATGTAAGACTGTCCCTAAAAATACCGCACTGTATTTTTTTATTTACTTATTTGTAGTGTCACTTGACTGATGCCGTGATAGTTCACTCAGTGGAAACGTGCAAGTTTGCTGGCATCTGGACTTGAATTTCAATTCTTTATGTTCTTTCACTGTGCAGATGAAGAACTCCGCTTGTGGCCTCTGTGGTCGCACTTCAGATACTGGACTTGTACTGATTAAATGAGTAGGAACTTGCTGGGTCTTACTGTCTTGAATGACATTAGCTTTATTCTGTTGAAATTAGCTCAAAGGAAACCCAGGATGTTTTGGGAATCCTAGATATATGAAAGAATTGGATGTTGGTTTAAAATCTGTGTTAGAAAGTGATGCATGTTCCTGATACAAGCGGATACTTCCATAAATAGACAAAATGAAAAATACACATAAGCTTTTCAAACTTTGAATGCCGTCTTTGGAAGCCTTTCACAGGGGTTTGCTCACCTCGTGGGTTGTCTGTTCCAGTACTCTGTTTAGTCATCTGAACTGCTGCTTAACCAACCAGTATTATCTTTAATGCTTCTTTAACTAAAGAATCTTACATTGTTATCTAAATTACAATTAAAATATCCATTAGGAGGGTTGGGTTTGGGAATGTGGCTTGTTGCAGAAGTGGTGTTCACCCAGGCTTTTCTAAGCCTGAATTTTCTTTACAAAAAACTTTACGGCATCAATGCCTGCAGCCTTCTTAGTTTGGCTTTTGAATGATCGTGGGGTAACAGGCACTGCACTTCTTCTCACGGCAGCCTGATAACTAAACTGAAGAATTAATGGACTTTGTAATAGTTCAAAGGTTTTGCTTGCTGAAGTTTGTGAAGTTGGAAAAATGATGTGCCAGAAAACCAGGAGATTAATGCCTTGATTGTAACCCATCAATGTGTTTTAATGGTGTACGTGCAGTGGGGAAGATTGAACTGAAGGTGTGCATGGGAGGGCTTTTGTTCTACAAGGAAGCTGCAGCAGAGAATGTACAGACTTTGAAGATGTAACTTTATCTACATGGATTCTCCTCTTAGAAGTTGACTCTTACGGACTGAAAGAAAGGGCTCTGTCAGAGCCATGAGTTTGATGTGTGAATAAATACACTGATGCCTGTTGTTGCATATTATTACCTCTCAATGTTGCAGAGACTAGAGCAGCAGCAGGTGTGCTGGGTAGCTGTCCTGTATCAGAATGGGAGGCTTAACATTGACTCTGCCATCGTCTTAATTCTGCTTAAGTGATATTCTGGCTGTGGCAAATAATTGCTTGATAGACTATAGTCGAAAACTAGCTTTAAAAAGAAATGCAGAAAATGACAAGTGTTTGTCAGTGGTGGAAACCTTTAATGTTTACAAAAAAATGCCCCAAACCATATCATTTAATCTGTGTACATGTGCTGGCTGGGGAAATTGAGAAAATATAGTGGTTAGTAACTGAGAGCTTAGGAATTTGCTTTAAAACTCTATAGAGAACCACTGTACCTATTAAACTTTAGCATCTTATTTAGTCTATTACTTTCTAGGTGTTTTCTAAAAGCAGGTGACTGGAGGTATGCCTGAAACTTCACTTGTTGATTTTTATCTTCCCCCACTTCTTTTCCTCTCTTTCTTTCTAGGTTTAACTATAGATCAACACATCATCTTGCATCCCATGGGTTTTATGAATTTTTAAATTGGTTTGATGAAAGAGCATGGTATCCGCTGGGAAGAATAGTAGGTGGAACTGTAAGTATTGTGATAGTAATTTAAAGATTTTGCAGTACGTTTTTCAACTTTCAATACAAATTAGACATTGATAAAAGGTGGACCTTAAAAAAATACACTTTTAATTGTCAAATTGCTGCAGAGGGAATAGCAAGATGTTTTTAATTTTTGGCCTCAGGAGCTAAAACAGTAGGACAACCTGCTTTAGTCTTTATCCCATAGCATACTGTGCATAAGAAATACACAACTGGGTTTTACTTGCTTACATATGGACTTTTAATAGTAATAATGAAGGGCATTATGGCTCCTGTAATTCTGGTAAATGAAATGGGGAAAAAAAAAATATTTATTTTTTTGAAAAACAGTTACCTAAATCTCTTAAGGCACATGTTTTAATCTAGTGATGTATGTTGAGTGGACTTCATGGGTGTATGGGAAATGTTAGGATGTCACTGGGAAAAGACCTTTTGAAATGAAATCAGTGGGGCGGGTGTACGAAGCATTCGGAGTGGGCTAGATTGGTATCCATGCAAGTTACAGGACAGGAAAGGTGTACAAATATCCTTTGTTGGTAACACTAAGTAACAGCCACGTGTTGCTTGATGTGTGAAAGTGCATTAAAATTTTTAATTATTGTACATACCGTTTAAATGCATTTACAAAGGTTTTTTATAACAATTAGATCACCATTTGTTTTTGTTATCTTAGAGAAGCTGGAGACTTTTCATGTAGCATATATGTTTTTTTCCACACCTGTCTTATATGAAGTGAAATTCCCTAGGAAATAGAATTGAAATGTCGATTGCATACATTGTTTTGCAAGTCACATGGTGTATTATGTTTTCATAGTTTCTCTTGAAAACCAGCTCTCAAGGATATATACAGGGGAACATCGTGGTTTCCGTTAATTTAGTTTAGTACAACGCCCTTCTTAGCTTTCAAAAGAAAGTAAGGCAGGTGAAGTACATATTAACTTTGCCAGTGCATATTGATTTTTCTAATGTTGATAAATGTGGAGGGGTAGAATTCCGATTAAGAATATTTTAAAGTTCTCCATTATTCTATGATGGGTTCAATAGATTTCTGTAAGTCTATGCTACCTTTCCTGGAGGACATCTTAATTCAGTTTTATAGGACTTTATTTTAATCTTTTATATTCAAAGTTGTTTATGGAGGTATTGCAAATATGTAATACCCACTGAGACTGTCCATCAGTTTTTCAGCTTAAAAAACCCAACCCTTTTGTTGATGTACGTTTTCTTTCTCCATGGGTAAAAAGTAGTGAAAGAGTGATATGGTGTTGTCAAAACATGATTAAAGCAGTGTTAAAATAATTCCATTAGCTTTACCTGCTCAATGCTTATATCAGCTTAAGAAATGACTGTTTCATTGCAAATTATATGCAAAGAAATCTACCGTGATAATCTGCAGTAACTTAGTGGTTGTTTGTTGGTTTTTTTTTTTGTTTTTCTTTCCCTCCTTTTAGGTATACCCAGGACTGATGGTGACAGCCGGCCTTATACATTGGATATTAAATATGCTTAACGTGACAGTCCATATAAGAGATGTGTGTGTGTTCCTAGCACCAGTTTTTAGCGGCCTTACAGCTATTTCTACTTTCCTGCTCACCAGAGAACTGTGGAACCAGGGAGCAGGGCTATTAGCTGCCTGTTTTATTGCCATAGTTCCAGGTTACATATCCAGATCAGTAGCAGGATCGTTTGACAATGAAGGAATTGCTATTTTTGCACTGCAGTTCACATACTATTTATGGGTAAGTAATTGCTGAGTCTTTCGCTCGGGAAAGATTTTTGGTTCCTCCTCCAACCAAATGACTGATTTTTCTTAGAATCCACTGAATTCTTATTTTCTTCCTTCTCATCCCTCTTCGCCTTGACTCTCGATCAGGCAAGTACTGAGAAGTCACATGATCGGAACCACTCCATAATCATGCTCTTTAGTTCGCTATGTAAAAGTCCTGTTCAGCTGAAGTGTGTGTGTCCTATAGCAGTAGTAGGAATAATAATAAATCTGTACATTTCAAGCAAACAGAAGGATTATTTCCGTTTTTCAGTTTGGAGCCATTGGTGTTGTGTGAGCATCACAGTTTACGCTTGTTATTTAGCTGGTGAAAACAGGAGACTCTGAATATAAAGTGCTTTGAATTGTCTTCCGGAGAAACTTTTGGCTGTTTGGAGGGTCTGGCCTTTGACTTAAACATCCAAATGAAATACCCAAAGATGTCCAGAGCAAGATGTTAATATTGCCTGCATGCTTAAAAAATAATTGCCTGATGTCTTTTAATTAGCTAGCTTCCTAGTGCAGCTTGGCTGTCAGTCCTTCATCTGTACGTAGAATTGCATCTGTGTGAAGGAGGTTAGGCAAAATGGAGTTTTTCTGGACTGTTATTCTATTTTGGAAATACCAGAGATAGCGTAACTGTATTCTTAATTCAGCACAGACACTGTGCGGCACTGTCCTTTGTGCGTTCCTTGAATTCGTGTACTTCTCACTTTGAGTGTCTCCGTGGATGTTCATGCTCAGGACAGCTTTCCCCGTGGTTTTGTCAAGAATTCTGCTTTTCATAAGCAGATGCAATCTCCCAAGCCTTTTAGCTTTAGAATGTTTCAACTTGGAATATTGTTAGGAGGAGTATAATGGAAGTGATCTTGTATTTTTCATGACTGACTGACTGGTGTTACTTAAATGGATGGGGTTTTAAATCTGAACTTAGAATAAACTGCAGCTGTCAAGGTGTATTGTGTTTGTTAACAATAACAATTAATGTTACTCTAACAATTGAGACACGATAGCGGTTATCTCTTCTTTAACTCCTTTAACTCAACTGCATAGTACAATAATGTTTGAAAAATTACTGGGTGAATTGATAATAAAGCCAGAAAGCTAGTTATAAAATATAAATGTTGATTTTTCGTTCCGGTTTTCCAACCACAATCACTACTGCCAGTGTCGGACAAGATCATCTTCCTGGGCTAGTTTATGGATCCTGCTACACCTTTAGTAGTATCTGGATGCTTTCATCTAGAGAGCAAACCTTCAGTGAGTTGTTCAAACTTAACAGAATAGCTCTTTTATCTATAATTGCAGAGTTGGGTCTTAGGCCGGCCAACGTAATCCGTGGATAGTCTGCACTTAAAATTGTCAAGTGGTCTAATGTCTTAGAGAAAGTAGCACGGAGGTGTTGTGACTACTTTTGTGTGTGAGTGAGTCACCCTGGTGATTTCGTTTTACTGACATCAGTTGAGAAGCGTACCCGTAGAACTTAATACGTCCTAAAGAGGCTCTCTTGACGATTCTTTTGGAATTAAATTTTACAATATTGTTCAGAATTTGCTTGTCACTCATAAATACTTTGTTATTTTTAAAGGTGAAGTCTGTGAAAACTGGATCGGTCTTCTGGACAATCTGCTGCTGTCTATCCTACTTTTACATGGTAACCCTTCTCTATATAATAGCTTAACCATTTGAGGAGGACTTACATAATCTATACGTTGACCAAGATCAGAAGGAGATTTTAATCTTTTTTGGAGCCATAATATAAAACTGTTGCTTATATGACTATCAACACCTTAAATAAACTTACTGCTGTAAACCATGATACTTCATGCTAGTAATTTGGCAATAGGATCATGATAATCTGAAATGAGTTTCTAGAAAACTTAGAAGATTTATATTCTAGTTGTTTCACATCGTCTGAATCAGTTACCCCAGCTTTTGAAATGTAGTATTAGTATCAAAACCCACTAGTACTTGGTCTCATCCTTATTTCAGAATCTGTTCTATAGAACAGAGTCATTTGAGTTTCTTTCTGGATTCTAAGGCTTAAAAAATATCTATGTGGATTTAAGCCCTAAAGTACAATTACAAAGTGAAAACCACATTAGCCACCGCGTTCTAAAAACGAAGCTCTAGGGCAGGCTCGGTGCGGGTGGGAGGAGTCTGGACATGTCAAAATACAGATTGTCTAGTCAACATTAGCCCTTCTAAGAGATTTAGATAACATAGTAATGATAGCTCATTAAATCTTTATCTCACCCAGCAATCAGTGATTGCTAACATGGTAGTGTTTCAGTTCTAAGTACATCAGACCAGTGCTTCTCAAGTGCTGCTGTTACTAGAGGTTTGCAGTCTCCATCATATTGCTGTACACTGCTCCAGAGCACTCAGCTCTGCTTCCCTGGGCATCCCCTCCCTTTCCTTTAGTTCCTTTACACCGCAGCCTGCGTTGGCTGCTCCGCTCCCAGAGATGTACCTTATTCCTTTTCTCGTCTCTGGCTGGAGATACTGTCCCGTGTCCCCAGCAAGAAGTGCCGAGCGTGCCACTACATCTGTATGTCAAAGGAACGTTTCGAATCCTACATCCCACTGCCTCATGCTGCAGCCTTCACCGTGGGGAAAAGCCTCCAGCATCGCGTTCCTCTCTGCCGACGTGACCAGATTATCTTGGGAGGAAGAAGAAATACAGGAAGAATAGCCTTGAAAATCCACCAGCCCATCTCAGATGCCTTTGAAATGTGTAGTTTTGGGAGTTTATTTTGGCTTGGTCTTTTTTTTTTTTTTTCTGACAAATATTGAGAAAGGTTCTGGTGGTATTACTAGTAGTTCTGAGGGCTTGTCTAGATGAGATTTGTGATTTCTTGTTAGACCATCGGGATGGGTAACTGGAGCATTAAGAATTTGCAGATATTTTCAGCTCTGACTTTCTGTTCCATTTCTCCCAGGTCTCTGCATGGGGTGGTTACGTTTTCATCATCAACCTGATCCCACTGCATGTGTTTGTTCTGCTGCTGATGCAGAGATACAGCAGGAGGGTCTACATCGGTAAGTCTTGTTCATGAAGCAGCCATTCTCAATTGCTTAATGACGAGACAGGAAATTATTTATACTGATGGGATTTGTATCAAGTGGGATTTAAGTAATTGCGTATCACGCTGCATTTTATTAATTTGATTACTGATTATAGTCAGTTATTCTCTACAACATGGAGTTAAGGAGTTAAAACATACACTTCCAAAATCTCATATATGTAGCTGATAATTAATTTTCACCTTTCTAGGGCATTGAATAAAAAAATAAAATTGGATGGTTTGGTATTTGTAGAGTCCTTTTCAAATATTTTATATATATTTTGTATGCTTCTTCAGTAATGTTTTGTCTCCTCTTTTCCCAGTACGTGAAACAATTGCTATTTGAAAGTTGTGCAGCAGAAATTATGCAAACTCGTAATATTTATTGTGACATATACGAGAAAAGCCATAGGGAATTGTAAGCAGCCATGTATGTTTTGTATATCCTGGACTAAAAAGTAGTGTAATGATCTCTCCACTCCCATGTGAATCCTGAAGATTTTATTGGCTCAATGGGTCAGCCCTTCCTTCCAGTTTCTAGAGTGTGTCAGTTGTGATCTCAGGAGAATAACTTTTTATTTGACTTGCCCGACATGTAAATACTCGGTGAACTGTTTTTACAGAGATTTTACCAGTTAAATCAGTTGGCCATGGTGTAGGTGTGTGAAATAAATAAGAAGTAATTGGGGTATTCATAGATTTTAAGTTAGCTAGAAGATTTTTGACCCCCTAATGCTAAATCTTTACAATAGATAGTTTGAGAACATAGTATGAGTTGAAATGTAGTATCACAGGATGTTTAATATTTGTAAATGTATTTTCATTACTTACTTATATTAATACTGGTTTAGCTTTTTATTTCTTAGCTATTTTAACGTGGTTTCTTTAGTGCCTGCTAGAGAAATTACTGTATTTACATATATGTTTGAACCATTATATTACTCAATTTACTGAAGTTCAGTTTTGTATTTTTGTTACTAGTATGATAACTATTAGTTTCATACTTAACTTTGTTAATCTATTTATGCATTTCAGAACTGAAAATTCTTTTTTTAAAAAGGCTCTAACCCATCTTTAATTTTTAATGTTAATATTGCTTAATTTCTTCGTTAACTACTTTGTAACTTAAGGGGAAAGTAAGTTATATTGCTTTGCTTTTAAAATTGTTTTACTGAATATTTTCATTTTCCAATTTCTGTGAGTTAGGCTAAAGAAAATTAAATCTACTCATTATAAAATCCTGAAGCGATATGATAACCAAACCCAATAAGGAATCAGTACTATTGCTTTTTCAACTTTCAATGAACTAGTCTTTCAGTTTTACAGAAGATAATTGAAATAGGGAGAATAAAGATAATTTTGGAGTTTCTGTGATGTGCAACTGCAAGCGTGCCTGCAGAAGTCTCCGAATTCTCAAAAAGCTACCAACGTACAGTTAAAACTTTTGTCAGCTCTTGTCAGCAGACAGTAGCTAGGAAAATTGCATCTGTTTGACTATTACGGAGGTTTTTTGGGGAGTTTTTTAATCTTTAGATCAGTTGCTTAATTTTCTGCAACGTGCAGTAAGTAAAATTGTTTGTAAAATGAGTTTATCCACAGTAGGTCGGAATGTTTTTGTTCTTGACCTAGTCAGACTTTAAATCATGAGAATCACTTGCAGGAATCAAAATGAACTTCTTGTTTTTGCAAAGACTGTGCGAACAGTAGACTGTGAAGGAACATGGAAAGTTTGTGATCATGGATCTTAAGTTCCTAGAAAAGCTGTGTTGCTGTGTAAATTGCCTGTTTTTCTGTTCATAGTAGGCAGGCAGGTGTACGTGCTCGCTGTTTGAAGGAAGCGGGAGTAGGGGATGGGGCAGGGGAAGTGGACGTGGAAAGTGTAAAAGTTGCAGGACTAGGCTTTATGGTGATTTACAGTGGTCTAACCATTGTGAAAGGCAGTGATTTATGCCAATCACTAAACTTCCACAGGATGGCAGTGTTGGAGCACTTCCACGAGACTGTGTAATGATTTACATTGTAGTGAAGTCCTCCAAAAATTAGCTTCCTACAGCAAAAGTGGATTTCAGTGATGTGAGAGGGCACAGATCAGTAGCTAGGCCCGGCAGTGCAATACAAGTTCTTGAAAGAATACACCAGAGAAGGCAGCCAGTGGCTGGAAGCATCATCACAATCCCTTCTGTGACTTTCGGAAAGGACACAGGACCCTGGGGACATAATGCCCTCCGTGAGACCAGACAGGTGCTGTGGAAACACCACCACTGGGAAATGCTGTGCTCCCCAGACCTGTTCTCAGGGAGGTCAGCAAAGGATCGGGTGAGAACGGGGATCTCTTAAACGATCAAGGCCGTAACAAAGACAGCGGTTTGTGATCTGGAGGAGCGTTTTAAAACCTGGGAAGTGGATTATTGATGTTTGCTGCAGAAGGAACAAAACTTCATCTGGACTTCAGGCTGACTGGTTATTTCAAATGTTACCAGACTCACAGCTGGTCCGAGTTGGTATTTTTCTCTTCCCTTTCCCCTCATCTTCACCCTGGAATACTGAGGAGCAAAACCCTTTCCAAATAAAGTATATGCATCTTGGTGCAGACATAATCAATCATGTTATTAATAGACATATTAACATTAATTGTGTTTCTTGTTCCCCTCTGCTTTCAGGGAGATTATGAGTCCCTTTGGTTGAGACAGATCCATTAATACATATGCTTAATAGTAATTTTTAATTTCTCTTGCTTTTCAGTTATTTGGCATGCCTCTGCTTTTGTGTTAAATAGAGAACAAGCTTATCTCTTTGCATTCTCCACATAGGTAGTGGACTCTTAAATGTATTGCTGCTTTGAGGTCTGACCCCTTCAATTTCTGCTCATGTACAAAGCTTCTTGTCACTTGTTATTTGAGGGCTCTCCCCCTCCCGTGACTTGTGCAAACAAGACAGGAAAAGAAAAGGATTTCCAAGCTAGAGCATCTTGGGTAGATGGTTTATTTCCCTAGGGGGAATAAAACCCGTGCAATTAGGAGCAATACTTTGCTACTTCCTCTAAAACTGGATGCGATAAGCAGGTTTATTCCAGTCAAAGGAGGGAAAAGTAATTAGGATGGCTGAAGTATCTTGAATGATACGATGTTGTTTCAGTGTCACTGAAGTTGGGGAGAGGGTGGACTTTACTATGGAACCAATGCTTTTTGAAATGTGTGGATTAATTTTCTTTCCATCTTTCTCTTCCTCCTCTCCCCACGCTCTTTTTTTTTTTTTTTTTTCTCCTTTCCCTAGCATACAGCACTTTCTACATTGTGGGGTTAATATTATCAATGCAGATTCCTTTTGTGGGCTTTCAACCAATTAGAACAAGTGAGCACATGGCAGCTGCAGGTAAGAAAATTAAATTCCACACAACCTACTTAGCACAGGAAACCCTCAAACCCTTGCAACTTTCTGTCCCTGTATCAAAAAGCACACATGCTAGCAACCCACACTGGTAATGAGCTACAATTTAGTGTCTGTAGGGAAGTTTTCTTTCCAGTTGACACATTATCCTTCTTAGCGTGAGCTAACTGAGGTGAAATGTCTTCCTAACACTGGCTCAGTTACGCATTCTGACAAGCACTTATTTTACACATCGATAATCTCTTCTGGTTTGCAATATAACGGTGCCTTCAAGCATTTATACAACAGAAGCATTCTTTATTGCTAAGCACCGTTTTTGCTGAGCAATTTGGTTTTAGAGTTGACAGCCTTCTGTAATTTTTCAAAGTGGGTTAAATAGAAATGACTTAAATTGCTAATCAGGAGACTGAATCATAAAAAACTGGTTTTAGTCTTGTTCGAGTCTTCTCATTTCTTTAAAATAAGTTGATTTTTCAATAGTTGTTGAACAGTCAGACATCTTGATTTCTTGACCGCGATCACCTCTACTAAAACTGCTAGGTTTATGATTAACTGCATACACTGTTTGTGCCATACACTTAGTTTTTTAGATCCCTCAGGTATTGTATTACGTGTCAAAATGTATTTCAGACAGTAGTTGGAATATCATTAAAAATTACCAGAAAAATACTTGAAAAAAAATTTGAGACTTTTCTCCCCCCCAACAATCTGAATATAATGGAAAGAGCAAAGATTATCAGACCTGTTTGACATCTGAAGAATTTTACATTTATTTAGTGAACAGACTTTGTGTCTTTCTCTTGAAGTTCAGAACTAGTGAATTTCAACATTGTGCACCTCAAATTTACTGTTAAATTGAAGAAAGACCATAGCCTTGAGTTCTCTTTTCTTCTGCTGCCTGCTACCAGTGAATTTTCCCTTTTGAATGGGCTGATCGTTGGATTCATCTGATTACACACATTGAAAAGAATAACAAGAGAAAAATGATCTCCAAGTTCTGGTTTAATGTTTTTGATAGTGTGGGGTGCTTACCCAGGGAATTCGGTGTTTCAGCACTAGCTTTATGTGATTCAGTTGTCTGTATCACTTAATGCTTGATTGTTTGGTTCTGGGTTGTTTGTTTTTTGGGGTTTTTTTTCATTAAATCCTTCTGTTTTGTTCCGTAGCTTAATTTCCATAGATTTCTATACTAGCCTTGTTTGTGTGTTGCCTGGGGGCTGTATTTTAAATTTTCACTAGGCCTAGGTATGTTAACCTGTATTTTTGTCATAGGGCCATCCGGTTTTCCGGTAATTGTCTCCCTTAGCCCAATTTAACTTGGGAGCAAAGAGGCAGTGGGTATTGAAGCTCTTGGGATACGAAGCAAAGAACGTTTTGCAGAGTATTTTCTCTTATTGGTCGTTTCTGTCATTGCTAGAAAGTATCATTCCTGTTAAGTACTAAAGGCTATTTGTCAGAAAGCGATTTTAAACTATTTTCTAGCTGTAAGGGTGTACATTACACTTCTTTTTCTAATTCAGATACAGCTCGAGTGTGTCAATTGCTTTGAGCACTTAAACCCTTTCCTCTTCCCTTAGGTGTGTTTGCCCTGCTGCAGGCATATGCGTTTTTGCAGTATCTGAGAGACAGATTAACGAAGCAAGAGTTTCAGACGTTGTTCTTCTTGGGTGTCTCACTAGCCGCTGGTATTGTATTCCTCAGTGTCATCTATTTGACATACACAGGTAAATAAATGTGAAACTAGTTTGCTATTTTTTTTTTTAGCAGGTAAACCAGATGATCAATATTTGATTTAGTCTGAAGTAGTAGTTGTCAGTGCCACAGCAAACCAGTGCCTGTGTTACTTTATATTTCTCTGTGCTGGAATTCACTGTGCTTTCTGGGCTGCAGGGAAAAAAAACCAAAAACAAAAAAAAACAACCAAGAACTGTGTGGTATCATTCCAGTGTTTCTCCACAATCCACGTAGTGATGTAAGAAGTCAGGCTGGATGAAGAACGTAACTAAGGCCAAAGCGTGTTACAAAATTCCACGTAGCTAATTCTGAGCAGCCCTGGCAAGTCAGGGTCAGAGTGCTTAACTTTCTGAAATACCTGAATCTGATTTCTCTATGGCTGGAATTAATCCAGAAGTTCTACTTTACTGCTGTGGTTCAGCCTCCAGTCTTCAAGGCAGTTCTACCCCATCTCAGGAGAAGCATCTTCATTGCTGTCCCCAGATGCCTCACTGCCATCTTCCGATTCCATGATCTGGGTGATCTAATTACCATACTGGCCTCCTCTGAGGAAGAAAAAGAGATCTTACTTTTCTAGCTAAATACATATTACCCATGCAAAAACTGATTTCTGCTTGGTTTAAATTGCATAATCTAAGTATTACACCTCAAATACAGTTCTCTGTTTCAGGTTATATTGCTCCTTGGAGTGGCAGATTTTATTCATTGTGGGACACTGGGTAAGTAAGGATAAAGGAGATAAGCATTTAGATATGAATAGCATTCTCCTGAAAACTAATCATCTTCTGCTCTCCTCATCCTAAAAGCCATTCAGTATTTCAGTCAAGGAGAACACAGTCAGCTTTAAGCAGTCCTCTCAAGAGAGCGTTTTGTAGTAACTGTTCCGTGATCTTTGCAAGCATTTCACTAATTTGTCTGTTAAATTTCTTGCTTCTTTGGAAGTCTTTGAGTATGCAATGGTGTGTTTTTCTATATGAAATTGTAGTGTTTCTCAGCGTAAAATAGGCAAAAGCTGTGCCCACACCTCAGGACATATTTAAAAATTACGAGGAGCCTTAAACTTAGACTCTTTTTGTTGCACACCATTGCACGAAATCACAAAGGTGTTGCACATCTGATCTTGCACGTTGCCTGGTGGTTATGTTCATACATCTGTTTTGTGTATACAGATGTCTACTCTGAACAATTCCTGTGTGTTTTCACAGGAAAAAAAAAAAACGTTAGTTAATCTTTTGTTGTCGTTAACCTTTAAAAATCCAGGGCTGGATTCTTTAGCCAGCCAGGAGAATAGGAACCAAACTGAAGATATTTGTCTCAGAGAAATGTAGTTAAGATGACGTTCAGTTGGTAAATTTTTTTAAGATTAAATGCAGGGATAAAAGAACTTCCAACTTCTGCAGTTCAGGGTTTTTTTCAGGCTCCAAAGTGCAGCTCATAATGGATTCTGTACCAACTCTGTAATAAATACACTAGAACCAATGTCAGGAAAGAAGCCTCAGATTTACTTGAAGAACACACAGATGTTGTTCTTTGCGGATAAATGAGAAATATGTATATATACACACAAGCACTGAACTTTGGCAGGCTTGTCTGCATTAGAAAATCCTATTGTGTTAAAACACTCAATGCAGTTTTGAATGAGAACTAGATCTCAGTGAAGAAAGGGACCTAGATCTGTTTGCCAGCTCCCCATCGGGTCGTGTAGCAGCCCAGGTTAGGCCCGTAGGTAGAACTGTCTTTAATAGAGAACACACTTTTGTCCTTGTCTGCACCGAGTGTTTGACACGGTGTTTACTTGACACGTATTTCCAAGTATAGACAAGGCCTGAGTTTTTCAGCATCTGAAAGAATGTGGCAGCATCAGTAACTGGTCTGGTATTTTTATACTGTAACTTTCTGTACCAAGAAAATGAAGGTTGCTTGTCTAGTGGAGGGTTTTAGAACGAGAATGCTGAAAATCTAGGAGACCTACTGGCACGGATGATTATGTCTTCAAAATGTAATGATGGGGCTTCCATAGCTGCGTGGTTTTATTTTTGATTTGGCTTCATATATAGCCATAATAAAACAAAACATCCATAATTTTCATTCTTTTAATTAGCGTGGAAATCATCCTTCATATTGGTGTTTTAAATAACTCTATACACCAAATACTTCCTTTTAGTATAAAAGTTGCATCAGATTTGTGCCGAATAGAGCTCTTGCTATGTTAAATTGAAATGTTTCCTTTGAAATGAGTTTCAGAGTTCCTAATGTTTAAAAGTTTTAAGAATTTTATCTTTTCAAAATAATTTGAACTGAATTTTTTTTAAAAAAGGTATGCGAAAATTCACATCCCGATCATTGCCTCTGTGTCTGAGCATCAGCCTACAACATGGGTTTCCTTCTTTTTTGATCTGCATATTCTCGTGTGTACTTTCCCAGCAGGGCTGTGGTTCTGTATCAAAAACATCAATGATGAAAGAGTCTTTGGTAAGAGAAAATATTTAAAATTTGTTTTGAAAGATCTTGCTTTCACCTTGATTCTATTTTGTAATTATTTGTTTAGAGCTGGTATGTGGCTTGTTCTGAAAAAAAAAGGTTTCAAAGGTGATTATGAAAAGTTGCCTGCACCCAGCAGCATTTAAAACTATTTATAAAAACGCAGAGATTGGTGAACTGGTGATGTCCTTGAAGTTGTAGCCCATATTGAGCAGTGAAGATCACTCAGGTCTTGGGCTTTTACAGAGACAGGAAGGTTCAGACTCCTATTGCTGTGGGGAGTGGGAACATTACTCTGCGAAATCCAGCGACTCTGGGATATCCTGTGCCCTGTGGCTTACAGTGAGTCTTTGTCAAGACCAGTGCCACCTCCTGCTGCACCATCCAGTTAAGCCATCCTTAAGAGACCTAAGAGTGAGAATGGAGAGCCACACTACTTCTCTACGAAGTAGAACATTTTTATGTAATGTAAATCTGACAAATTCATTATTTCCATGGCAAGTCTTCCACAAAAATGTCCTGTTAAACTGTAGCAGATGAGGAATGACCGCTATTACTTGAACAGTAACTGTTCCTAACCAGTGTATACAGGTTGGTTTGGTTTCCTCCTTTGAAGAAAAGTGTTATGAATATTCCTCACTATTCTGAAAATCTTGGTTGGTTTGTTTGAGGGGAGAGTGGAGATAATACTACTCAGGAAAACTTGCTTCGAAATAGGGCTCTCAATGTCCTGTTATTTATCTGTATGGAAATAGAATGTAGGTAAGCCCCAAATTTATCCATCGGTACCTCTTAATGTGAATTAGAATTTGATATTTATGTGAAATTCGAACGCTTCCTTTTGCTTTTTCAGTTTCAATAACTTGTTTGATCTCGGGCTCTTTGATCTTTTTAATCAAATGAAGCCGCTTTTTAGTCCAGCGCTATTTTTGAGGTGTGATATTAAACTTCACTAATATTGTATCTTCTGACACATTAGTAGTGANAAGCCGCTTTTTAGTCCAGCGCTATTTTTGAGGTGTGATATTAAACTTCACTAATATTGTATCTTCTGACACATTAGTAGTGAAGAACCCGGAAATGACGTCGTGTTATTGTAAACAGCTGTCAAGACCAACTTCAGGAAGGGCTTGAGGCTTAAAAGGGATGAATGTCAATTGAGCTGCACCTCTGTAAACTAAAAAGCAGTGAAATGCAAAATGCACACTCGAGCCTTTGTATCCGCAGCTGCTCAATCCGCTTCCAGCAGTAGATCCTTGGAGAGCGTGCGGAGCGGGAGCGAGCGCGGTTTTCTCGGGGTCATCGGTGGGTTTGTCTCTTTGCAGTCGCTCTGTACGCGATCAGCGCCGTCTACTTCGCCGGCGTGATGGTTCGGCTGATGCTCACCTTGACTCCAGTGGTCTGTATGCTGTCCGCAATTGCTTTCTCCAATGTCTTTGAGCGTTATTTGGGTGACGATATGAAGAGGGAAAATCCACCGATAGAGGACAGCAGTGACGAGGATGACAAAAGAAACCCTGGCAACCTCTATGATAAGGTATGGCGAGGGAGAAAAAGTTACAGGTCAAAAGTGATCCTATTTTTACTTTTTTTTCTTTTTCTTTTGGTCAGAATATTTTAAATGCCACTAGAGGTCTGAACCCCTGGCATTTAAATTTTGAACAAGTATTGATGTTCTCTAGTAAGGCTTAACTGATGTCCTGAAAAAAACCTTGGTGCCAGTGTAGAAGTAGTTTCTTCTACCTTGATGGGTGATGAACCTTAATCTTGAAGCTGTTGAGCAAGCTTTCTAGACAATGGAGGGCAGACAGGCTGCTTCTTGTGCTTAACCAGTTCAGTGTCAGTGAATATTTGCCTCATGTGTTGCCTCTAAGATATGGTGACATTTGGGAGGAATGTATTTTATGAAAAAGTATTTCTAGAAAATGCTGTTTGGTACTTTTTTTTTTTTTTAATCTTAGACTTTGTTATCAGGCCACCCCCTTTTCATCACGGTAAATATCTCTGCCTTTCTCTTTCCTGCCCTCCCTTACAAAGGGGCATCATCATACTGAGCTAAACCAAGGAAGTCAGGCACTGACTCCCACTCACATAGTAGTTTTTTCTTCTGAAAGAGGCTTTCGAGGAATCACCCATTTTTACAAGTTGCTGGATTGTCAAAATATGCTTGTGCACACTTAATTTATGCTGCATCTTGGTCCCGTGGCATTTGTGGGGTGCACGTGGTGAAGAAAAAGGCCTGGGTTCGTTGTCAGGGGTGATGGAAGTTGCCGTAACAGATTTACTTCTGTTTGTTTAGGCAGGCAAAGTGAGAAAGCATGTATCTGAACAGGAAAAAATCGAAGAAGGATTGGGTCCCAATATCAAAAACATTGTTACAATGCTGATGCTGATGCTGTTGATGATGTTTGCTGTTCACTGCACCTGGGTCACTAGCAATGCGTACTCCAGTCCCAGCGTTGTTCTCGCTTCCTATAACCATGATGGGTAAGTAAGGTCTACGGGCCTGAAAATAGTGAAAGAGCCAAAGCCTTTCTCTTTGCTTTGCTTTAGCAATTTGCTTCACCTTCTTTCAATCACTTCTTATTATATTAAGGCAGAATTGTCACCCGACTGAAAAAATTCTTAATACTCTCATTTTCAAAAAAATACAAGATTTTCTGAAATATCTACTGCTAATATGTAAGCAATAATCCTATTCAAAGCCAATAAAGATGATGGTGGGGAAAAAAAAAAAAGAAAGATTGTGAATCAGTTGGGAAAACTTGTTCGTGAACATATATTCAGCTGGAAATGTATTTAGTGACATCTTCAAAAGCACTCTGGCTTCTGGCCGTTCAGCTGTTGGCAGGGTCAAAGTAACGACTGCTGAGGACAGAATCCCTCAAAGGGAGCCCAAAGCCTAAGCAAGCCCTTCTTTGTGAGCCCAGATTGTGACGGCGCCGTTAATTTGTTGCTTGTATTTGTACCGATGTGATCAAAGGGAACTCTGTTTTCCAGCACTCGGAATATCCTAGATGACTTCAGAGAAGCCTACTACTGGCTGAGACAAAACACAGATGAGCACGCCAGAGTGATGTCGTGGTGGGACTACGGTTATCAGATAGCGGGAATGGCCAACCGGACAACCCTGGTGGATAACAACACCTGGAACAACAGCCATATAGCCCTGGTAGGGGTGGCAATTTTCTGTGGAGCAGAAACACCAAAATGTTTACGTTGCAGTCGAGTACGACTTGTAAATCTCTCTTGATAGATAGTATGATATGAAGGAAAAATTCCCTACAGTGGGAAACACAGAGGTGGAAAAACCATATTTGTTAGAATTTGAGTATAAAGAGTTTTGAGGCTGGAAGGGATCAATTTTGCTTTTGGAGGAGATACTGAGCACGAGTTTGGTTTGCCTGGCGTTTCCAAAATTCCACTTCCTCTTCGTTTCTCTTCGTTTCTTTGTGGGAGGACAGACAAAATCTAACCTAACTAGTGCCCTTGTGACAGCTTACCTGGTACTGCTACTGACTGCCTCTGTCCAAATAAGGACCATTTCAGTTCAGCTGAAACTTTCTTTGCTGACTGGATTACAAAATAGTTTGTAAGTAAGTAGTTATTTTCTGCAACACTTAAGTTTTTGGCAATACAGCCATGACTCGAAAAATCTGTACGTTCCACAAAAGGAAAACTCTTACTGCTACGTTTTCTACTCAAAACACTCATTCCAGCAGGCAGCTCTCCTCTTACACAGGGGAAATACTGCACTTTAGCTTGGGCTTTTGAGTTTCTAAATGTTCACGGTGGGTTTTCTTTATCTAGCAAGAGAATGGGGTTTCAGTGGTTGGCAAGTGTGTATCCTTGGGCTTTGGTCTGCCAGCTGTTGCTCTGTGGCTCTGTTCGATAGGCAGCTACTGAAGATATTTTTGCTCTGATACAGGTGGGCAAGGCAATGTCATCAAACGAATCAGCAGCGTACGAGATCATGAGAAGCCTGGACGTGGATTACGTTTTGATTATTTTTGGTGGTGTGATTGGCTACTCTGGTGACGATATTAATAAGTTCTTGTGGATGGTGAGAATAGCAGAGGGGGAACATCCCAAAGATATTCGGGTAAGTAGAAGCCTACACAGGAAAACTGAAGCACCTGGATACTGTATTTCTGTATGTTCATCTCTTTTTTTTTTTAAAAAAAAACAAAAAACTTTATTTATGTTGTTGCTTTTCTGGTAATGCTCATTACAGTGAAGGGAAATCTCTACTTGCAATTTTGTTTGAAAAACGTGTTACGGGTCGTTTTCCTACAGCAATAGGAGTGCAGAGGCCTGTAGCCTAGTTTCTTTCAATACTCCTGGTTTTGAAATGTCAGTAACCTCAAAAGCTTTTTCCGTTTTGCTTGATGCTAAAAGACCAGGGTACCTTCTGTAATTCTAGCGTCTCTCACTGTGCACTCGCACTTGAAAAGTCTGAGCGTTCAGACTGTTTAAATCGTTTGCGTTACAAATTCCTTCAATTACTATTTTTGTAAAAGTAGGAGACAAGTTAAAGTGTTAATGTTGACTTATGTAGAGTTTAAGGTACTCAGACAGCTCAGAGATTGCAAAAGCCTGTAGTGATATTTTCTTAAGCCTAACAAAAGCTTCCGGATATTGAGCACGGGCTTAAGGGAGTAGCCCGTGTGCAGAGTTCCATTTTGTACTGCAGATGAAAATGGCAGAAATTCTTTGTTTAAACACTGTGCACAGGGGAAGTTCATGGTAACATATTAACATGGTGGGTTTCACCTTTCTGAAGAATAATTTTGATTGATGCCCAACTAACTTTAATATATTTTTAGATGAATTTTCCAGTAACTGCTTAGTGTGAAGGGACAAAACTTGTACCAGCACACTGATGTGCCAGACCGATCCCCAGAGATCTCGTTTACAGCCTGTTTTATCTTTAATGAGCACCATCATTTTCTGGTTTAAGACTAGCTTCAATCAGCTTTTAAACTGTAAAAGTCAGTTTAGATTCTTTATAAAGGTTTGTGGGTTTTTTTGTGGAAAAGGGAATGGAAAATTACCTTAGTTTATTTTGACTCTTCTTATCATCTTTTTTTTTTTTTTAAAGGAAAGTGATTACTTTACCCCTCAGGGAGAATTCCGGGTGGACAAGGCAGGTTCTCCAACTTTGCTGAACTGCCTCATGTATAAAATGTCCTATTACAGATTTGGAGAGATGCAGGTTAGTGCTACGACTTCTACAGAATCTTAATTGAAATATGAGAAAACCAATGTTATTTTGCTGTATTTTCCGTCTTTTAGATTGAGTGTTGCTTGTAGTAGTAGAATTGGAGGTATGAGTCAGCTTTACAAATTAAAATACCTCTAGGCATGGCCTACTCTTATCTATCTGACCTTCAGAACAAAAGCATTTCTGCTGCTAACCTGCACTTGGCTTTTCGCCGTCCTTCCCACTGCCCCAGGTGAGCATCTGACTTCCACTCTGTGGTGTGCTGGCTAAAGCATTAACTCTTACATAGCGGACAGCTTTAGATTTGGTTTCTTCTAATAGCAACACAGAAGTGGGACTGAGAATTGATTATTTGATACCTGTCAGAAACTACCTGCTGTGGATCCAAGTCACAGCAGTGTATTAGACACCACCACACCTGTCTAATAAGGGTGTAATTCTCAAGAGAGAATCGTCACTCCCCTTTGGGATCGTCCAGCATATGGATGTAGCTGAGTCTACCTTGTTTGATGATTTTTTTTTTTTTTCTCTTTTCTTTCCTGTTCTGCCCGTCCCTCCTCCACCCTTCATTCTGATAAGTTAGCACAAAAAGCCTTTATTCAGTTAAAATTGAGGCCAGTGCATCTTATCTGTAACGCAGGAGGGTCAGATTTAATTAATATGCATGAACTATTTCTGACTCGTATGGAAAACCAGCAAAGTGCCATTTCTTGCATTATAGAAGAGCGAGCACAAGGAAGCAGCTACGCTAAAAAGCTTTCACTGGCGTAGTTTCCTCTCTGAACGCAGACATGGTATTTCTGTTGAGACATAAGTACCGTCTCCTACAACATCTGTAGGAGTAAGCAGGAATTTGTCTCTTTCCCAATTGCAAAAAGAAACGGAGGGTTTTTTTCTGTGCAGCAATAACCAGGGCAAGAGAAGTGGTGGCCTTTGACTAGACTGGCTGAAAGCGTTGCCCCAGCATGGTTTGCAGTGATGGGGGTTTTGGGGTTTTGTCTTGAACTAATATACGACTTTAATTTTTCCAGCTGGATTTTCGGACGCCCCCGGGATTCGATCGCACGCGCAATGCTGAGATAGGCAACAAAGACATTAAATTTAAACATCTGGAAGAAGCCTTTACCTCAGAGCACTGGCTTGTTAGAATATACAAGGTGAAACAACTAGAAAACAGAGAGACATTGGATCACAAACCTAGAGTAACCAACATTGTACCGAAACAGAAGTATTTGTCAAAGAAGGTGGGTTCCCAGTGAAGTAACTGAAAGGGGTGAGGAGATGGTAGTTTAACGGTGACTCCCCTAGCTGGTGAGTTGCGGATTTCCACTAGCCAGAATGTTACGGATGCTGGTCATGTCAAGCGTCCAACATCAGACCTGCCTGCTGGTAATAATTGTTAATTTACTGTCTGCTTAACTTAAAAGCATGTGAAGACACAAGGCTAGGTTTTATTATTTATTTTTTTTTTTAGGCAGAATGCTAACTGGAAATAGAGTGTGTCACTGGCTTTTACAACTCTTAAGTCTTCATGTAACTGGATGTATAATCTCTAAAGTACATCAATTCATGTCTCAGTAACTATGGCTCACTAAGTAAATCATGTGGAAGTTGCTTTCTGACTTTGTTTGAAAGTAGTGATGCCTAGAAGTTTCAAAATGGCAATTTTGTATGAAATAAATTAAATACGAACCTTTTGTTGACGGAACTTTAGTGTCTGGCTGCTTACTGTTTGAAGTCATCTTCATGGTTTTAACTTTTGATCTTAAGTGACAAGCAAGGCCATGTTTATTAACGATAGATGCACTGACCCCACTTAAGCCGTGGATGTGTTGGTTCTTAGCCTAAAGACAGGATCAAAGGCGATGCAAATTCTGATCCAGCGCCAGTCCTCGCAATACCAACAGGCTCTACTTTCCATTAAGAAATCGGAGAACCGGCAAAGAGCACGGGGCCAATGTCTAAACTAGGATTTCTTAAATGCATTCTGAGGGCTCCTTAGTAGCCACAAGTTTTCAGCAGCTGCGTCCTTATAGAAATTCAGCCCATTTCCTATCACTCTTCCACGTTAGGAGTGACACTGCTCAAGCTCAGAGGCAGAACGTCTGAGTATCTATCTATCTCATTTTATAATGGTAATATTATTGTTGTCGTTCTTACTAAAAAGAGAAAAGTGGTATTTAATTGACATAATAGAGCCTGCTGGTAAGCACAGCAAAGTGCAACAAGCGTGGGAGCTGCCCACTGTCTCACTGGTGGTGGCAGGCGTGTTGAATCTGCAATTCTACCAGGCACAGCCTAACTGTATTTACACAATAGTACCCGAGACTACTTCCTCCATTACTATCTTCAAAAAAATTATCTAAACCATGATGATAAGAATCCATGAGCAGAATGCACTAACTAGCCTACAGACCAACAGCAGAGGACTAAAGACTAAAACATGATTCAGTTTTTCCCCTTACTTTTGAAAAATGCTGCTTTGAGCAAGTAGTTCTATCCTCTTGCAAGCTTCTAAAAGATTCAAATAGTGCAAGAGATGCAAGAAGGTATTTCCAAAACAAACCAACCACTCCACCACTTCTGCTCTTTGGGCATATTAGGGCTTTAGGATGTTGGTTCATTATTAATTCTGCCCCAGCACAAGCTTTGAAAATCGTTCTACGACTCTGGGCGATGGGCCTTAGCAAACCCGCATCTTGTGTGGAAGCGAATGTTGGGCACGAATTAACAATCCCAACGTGAAAAATAAAGAGCTGGCTAAGAAATACCTGTCCCTAGGTGACGGGTATCAGTGTAAAGAGCAGGCATTGAAATGCACATCATTAAACCGTGGTCGAGAGTAAATCGTTAACTAATACATTTTATTCTGTTTTTCTTTTTAGACCTCCAAAAGGAAGCGTGGCTACATTAAGAATAAACTAATTTTAAAGAAAGGCAAGAGACCCAACAGGAAGACAGTTTAAATACACTGTTGTGATTGCTAATACGAAGCAGTTGTCCTTGAGATAACCAGTCTTTGCCTTTAGCTCAAGTCATGTTTCACAGCAACATGAGGGTACAGAACCATCATTGGTCCAGATTATTGTACAAAATTTTCAGGCAATGTCTGATTAAAAATATTGGCTTATTGAGAACAGCTGTTTTAGATTTGTAATGTGAAGCAAGACAGAGCTGCTATCCACGTCTAGCAGCATTTTTTTTATTGGTACATATTATCCTTCAAAACTGTTGAGAATTTGGACTGACTGCACCAAAGAACCCTGTAATTTGGTCCTTGGCACATGCATACTTGTCAATCTTTTTTTGGAAAACACTGTTCAGCCGGAACGCTGTAAACTGGAATGGGGAAAGCTAAAACAATTACTTGTTTTCAACAATTAAGAGGAAGCAGAACTTTCTGAAACGAAACTTTCAAAATAAGTTACTCCTGTGATTATTTGTCCTTGTCCTTTTACTCTTGCTGCAGGCTGCTTTTGAGCTGGAGTGTAAGAAACAAAGCCGCAGTTTTCCCAAGAGCTGACAGGACAGCCGAATTGGATGCTGGTTTCGCTTGGACAAGCTGCTTTTGTTCAGCAGGGGGTTGCAGTGGTGCTGCCTTACACTCTCCTTTCACCAGGTAGACAAGGCAAAGCTCACACACTGTAGATTCAAGGGCTAAATTTGTATCCTGCAAAATCTGCAAGGCCAACGATGAATGAATGCTCTAGGAACGGGCAGCTGAGCACCAGGTAGCGGCTGGTGCTTCAGGACAGAAATTTTAGGTAAATGTTTACATTGGTAAAACAAGTATAGGCTGTTTCAGAGGGGGAACAAAAAAAGAAAAAAAAAGGTTGACAGGTATACAAAACTCCTTTTCTGTGGCTATCAGAGGTAGAGGATTCACAAACCTCTCCCCCCCTCACTGCCTTTCTTGTGAGGGTAGAAGTTTTGCTGGACATCTGTTGATCTGCATTTTTATTTTAGAGTGCTTAAATCAATTGAAGAACTTCCTGCTATAGTGCTATTTGCTTTGTCTGTCTTTTATACTGTTTCTTTGGGTTTGGTTGTTTTTTTTAAAAAAAAAGGTGGTGAAAACTGTCTGATTAAATGCACTAAAATATAAATGGAGACTGAACATGTTCACTTTCCAGCTATAGGAAAACTTTATATGGATTTGAAGATTTTCTTTAATTAAAATGAAAATGAAAGGGTTTCGCAGTTTGTTTTCCTGCCACAGGTTGTAACTTTTTATAGAAAAAAAACCTGCATCAGTAATTTGATGTACAAATGCAGAATAGTATGTACCTTTCATGAAGAAAATGTAAATTTACAGTGTTCTGTGAGAATGTTACTGCTGACTTCTTTCCCGAGGTGTAGAATATTTTTTTTTTGATTTATGAACTCATTTTTGATTCTGATGGTTTATACAGACCAATAATACAGCTGCAACATTTTCACAACAGTAATTAAATCTGGATTTCTGGCCCCCTGTCGTTTGGAGAGTTCATTTTATTTTGTTGCTTTAAAGCTCAATGCAGACCAGTTGCTGACTGTAGGGGAAAATAAAGTTAAATCAAGTTTTGTGTTAAGGGTGTCGTGTCAGTTTTGTCATCATGAACTTACTTGGTATCATGCTGCTTCTACTTAAGTCATTTGGACTTCAGAATGCAAAGCTGCTGACCTCGTGAGGTTGCTGTAAAGAAGCCAGAGCAGCTGTTAAACATCCTTCCAGTTGAAATGTGTGAAGCCAAAATGTAGGGCCCTCTGCTTTGATGAAATGAAGGTGGCTGTCATATTGTCAGAGCCCAGCAGCCATCTTTCCCAAACAGACGTGCTGTGGTGAATCCTTCTAGCAACTGGAGAAGCTCAAGCTGTTAACAGTCCTTACCCGCAAGCAGAAGCAGTGATGATGTGATGCCTGAGCTGTAGCATCTTGCTTCTTCAAGCGACTCTCCATCCTACTCCCTCACCACTGGTAACAAGTAAGTGATTTAACATTTGGAAAAACATCTGAAAGGCATCAGAACAGATGCTGCTGGTCAGTCTGTGCTTTGATGGTAACTCTGCCTTGCTTTAAAACTAACAAGCAAAAAGGCTTCCCTCCCATCTTTGCAGGTCTCTATCACATAGTTTTCCACCTAAGCTGACATTGTTCTCTTTAACAGAGCAGAAAGAAGTCAATCTTCTCCATTTCTATAGGATTTTTAAAGCTACATGGAAGAAAAATAAGCTAAACTCTAGGAACCTTAGCCAGCCTGAGCTTCCTACCACTTACCTGAGATTCCTTAACTCTTAACATGACTTTCAAGGCTTCTGCCAACGGTCTACACTGAAAATAAAAAGCTGGAGTCATTAAGGCAGCCACTTCGACAAAACAGAAGTACGAAGTATTACGGTATCACCTTCCTTGGGTCCTCAGGAACCTGCAGGCCAGGTGGGTTACCTGGTTCTCCCCCTGCATCCTACAATTCCTCAGCTAAACTCACTTGGACCTCTGCTCTCTGAGCACTGATCCAATCCGTCTCCCAGCACCGCACAGCAGCAGCTGGCAGCAGCAGCAAACACACCTGCTGTACTACTCCATTTCCTCACCTACAGCCACCCTTTGGCTACCAGGTCGCACGCGGAAGATTCTGTGTAACTAACTGCCACAAAACAGTAAAATCTGAAGTTAAAAAAAAATGCTGTGAGCCAGGCTCTGCTTTTGCAGTTGTAGATCCTTAGCAAGCGCAGCGCTAGAAGCCAGTACTGCCTAAGTGCTGTAGCATTTCATCTCTTCTGTTGAAAGCAGCCAGGGCAGGTGCTACCATCGGTAAGCTGAGAAGAAATATTTTGACTTGTGGAATTAATTCCGTAACAGAGGAGAAGTCATTAGTTAAATATCTCAATAGATTTACTCTTGAAAAGAGTTAAATGCTTTGCCCCGGCCCTCCGTACGTATCAATGCCACTATGAGTAAAAACTGAAAATAAATCCTATTTGGCCACGACTAAAACTCAGGAACAGCTTTAAACCAAATGTATAAACTGCTCCAAGACCCGGCTCTGAAGCGAGGCAGCGGAAGGCAAGGAACACGCCTGGCTCGTGTTTCCTGGCCTACTTCGAGCCAGTGTTGTTTTCTGTTTTGCATAAACCCCGAAGTGCCCTGGCGTGATGGCTTCCAGCACTGTGGAGGAATGTTTACAATAAAGCAGAACTGCGTTATCTAACACTTTAGCCTATTTCCTTTGCCCAAGTAAGGCATACGTTCCCCGGCCCGTTTTCCCTCTAGTGCTGTCCAGTTTAAACAAAAACTTACCTAGAGGGTGTCTGGGAGCATGACTGGGGAAAAGAACCCACCGCCAACCCCGTTCAGCTGGCCGGTCACGTCAGCCAGAACCACGGCGACGGCTCCCGTGTGCCCGAGCCTTGGGCGCTGCTCCTGGACACCCGAGCGACTGGCACCAGGGACCGATGCGTCAGTGGAAAGAGAAAGGGCATCCCACTACTAAATGAAACAAATCTTTTATTCACGAGCATTGTCGTTTTAAATTCACAAATTATGAAAGGAAGGCAAATCAGAAGAGACTGCCAGAGCATCTTTTAAATGATAAAGGTATAAATTTCTTTTCTGACCATTTCTAACTTAAGAAAGAAAAAGGTTGCATAGGCTTTCTACGGGTGTGCACAAAAAACAACAAAAAAAGAATATATGGAGGTTTTTCCATTACAATTCAGAGTGTACGTTGGCTAATTGAAAAGGAAAGTATCTACTTGCAAGTCCAAGACAGACGGCTGTTGGAACCACCTACAGAATAAGGCTTACGAATATTTACTTTTCAGTCCTGTAAAATATACCCAACAGAGAACTAGCCGAAAAAATAAAATGACACTTGTGAATCTTGTTCTGGAATCTCTTGCTGATGGGACCTTTTCAGAAAGGGCTATTCTGATGTTCGCCTCTCCCAAGTTACTTTGGAAAAGAAACAGTTGGTAACGGCATCAGGGGCGTCTTCACCGCATCGCAACAAAACAGAAGACGGATGGGAGCACGAGTGGCACGATCTCGGCATGCAGCAACCATCAACCATGCAGACGGAAAAAGTCTTCAGTAAGTTACAAGCATAAAATTATTCAAATATCTCCTTAAAAGAATCGGCTACAGCAGCGCTGTAGCCTTGACAGTCACCCCGGTGCAGCTGAAGGAGCAGAGGCCTCCCAGAGAGCTCTGCAAGGGCTGCCTTCAGGGAGCCTGGGGCTCGTTCTTTGGTGTGTGAAAGTCGACCTTCCGGGAGGATGTGCCACGGGTTGAACTCTGCATTTTCCACTGGTATTTGTGAGGACATTACAAACGGTATGAAACCACCTAGTAACCTATCAGACTAACCGCTAGAACAAGACCAGATCTATTACAAAGTTAATTCTTGCAGGTGACAGAAGTACAGGTTTTCCTGACGATACGTGGCTGTAGTTCAGTGATTACTATGCCAGTAGTATTTTGGTTTTGGTACAGAAAAACATCAACTGTTCCTAAAAATAAGATTTTTTTGTCTTTTCTTAAAAAAAAAAAAAAAAAGTTAGTTAAAAAACCAAGCTCGTAACAGTCCAGATTTTTTTTCTTAAAACGGAATTTAAATCACTTATATCATGAACTTTTCTAATGTGCAAAAAAAGGACAAAGATGAAATAGCATTGAGGAGGAAAAAGGAGCTACACCTTCATTAAATAGGGATCTGAAGTTCAAATGTAAAGATCTATTAAATGTTATGTTGAAATGAACAACTAATGGCACGTTTCCTTGTGTCTTCCTTGTGTAAATCTCTGCTTAGCCTTTTCAGTTGCTCGAGAGATTTTAATATCTACCCAAAAAAGAATTATAAAATGCAGGACACGCAGGAACAGCTCTAAGCAGTGGTCTCACCTAAATATAAACAAAGCGTAAGTTGTTGTATTAAGAAAGCGGACAAAAGGCACAAAATGAATCGGTACTACAGAAAGGTCGGCAGCCGTGCTACTGGATGGTGGAAATAGAGCGGTTTCTTTATGGGGCACTGCAGAAAGAAGCACTGAGCAAAGGTCACGTTTTACATTTGCCTCTGTTGCCACTTCTCTCAAAACCAGATTCACTTTCAGCAAATAGGAACGAAAATCCAACAAGGCCGTAACACACTTTTAGTCCACCTTCTTAGGGTCACAGTGGTTACCTTAAAGCACAATCAAGCTACAGGATTGTGTACTGCGCTTTTTTTCTTACCTTTACAAAACAAATTCTATGTCATTTTGTTTGTTTTATTAATAAAGTTATTGTCTCAGTGTAATCATTTAGTAAGGTTCCTTGCACATCAGAAAATCATTCATCTGAGAAGACCAGTTAGATCATCTGTAGTCATCCCAGTATGTCATCCAGAATCAATCAGCTGAGTGAAAAGCAAAAGAACTGCGAATACGGGTCTGCTTGGAGCCTCGATAGAGAACGAAGGGCTCGGAGCAGAGGAGCGCTCACTTCCCCGCACAGTCTCACCTCTCGGCGGGCGGGGAAGGTTCCCACCCCTGCCAGTGGCACAGCGCCACAGCATCCTCCCCAGCCGGGCACTGCAGCGTGAGCGCATTGGCAGCGCTTTAACTTCCAGGCAGGGCCGAGAAGGGGAAAGCCCAGGTGCAGCCCGCCGGCCTGCTCTGCCTCCCTCATAGCAGTGAAAAGCCGAGGCAAGAGTGAGCTGGAGCACCACAGCTACAGCTGCCAGTAGGGACCGAGCAGAACATGGAACCCAAAAGCACGAAAGGAGCCAGAGGACATTACACAGCAAGATCAAATTTACCGGCGCTGCCGGCTCACCAGTGACCAGATACCTACTGAACGGCTGGAAGTACGAACAAACCAAAAAAAGGGAGGACACAACAGGGCAGGGCGAACAACATTCTTGAGAAGGTATTGCTACTTCTTATCAGATGGCAGAAAAGTCACACTTGTTAAGTGACAGGAAATACACTCTTACATCAGCATCCCAAAGTGTGGGCGAGGGCGCCGGCAGTGGACCATTCTTACGTCAAAGCCAGTTACTTGATGACTGTTTAGACAGAACGACTGCCATGAAGTGACACGTCACATTTTAAGTGCAAAACATTTTTGGCAAAAGTGAAAATAGAAAAACCTTAACCGGTACTAATAAAAAAGTATTGTCTTAAATACTAGCACAGGGCCTGATCCTGCAAGCACACGACTCGGGGAACCCCAGCCGAGTCCAGCCAGAGCTCTATGCCCTAACACTTAGAGGAGAAGGTCTTTAAATCACTGTTGGTGTTTATATTTGTTTACGTGTAGTGTAAATAATACATACACACTGTGTGTATAGAGATGTGGTTATAGAGGCGTGGGGGTTTGTGTATCCATAAACACAAAACGGCTCCGGAATCAACTCGAGCTTGTTATTTTTGAGATGCATCATTCACAGTATAGAGCTTCTCATTTGTATCTTCTGATAACAGGACCTATTCATTCAATGACATCTTGGAATTACATACTGGATCATTTCCATGCCTTTAAGGTAAAGTTATGAGGCAACTGCTCGATCCCGTCAATGGGTCTTCCAGAGAGGATTCAAGTAGAGCCAACCATCGCCCTGAAAGAAAATTAGGGAGCGTTTAAAAACAAGGTTTATACAGACTGGATCTGCATTATGTCCACCGAAAAGCTAAAAGAATAATAATCCACTCAATAATCATCCCAATCATCTGCAAATTCTGTGCATAATGAATTAAGGCAATCTGGGCAGCAGGGAAAAAACGACAAGGGGGAAAGTGAAGCAATGGGAAGACGCAACTGATGAAGTGCTGGTTTCAACAGCTGCACACACTGGCTAATACTACAACACAAGCACATCATAATTCCCTCAGTCAGTTCTACTTCCATTCCTCCTCTCCTCTGTGAAAGGGCAAAGACAAACTTAGTAAAATCCCTTTCATTTCAAGCAGGTGAAACCCAAGACAGTGTTTAAGATGTCCATGTTTACCTACACTGGAAAACTAGCCCAGGCTGTGGTCACTTTAGTATGCCGAGATCCAGACTGGCGGTGGATGTGAGTACTCAGCATTTGCAAATTAAAATGTGGATTTTAAGGTAAAAAGCAGCTTTAAGTGCCTAACATGAAGTAAGTACAAACAAATCAAGTTAAAATAAACGTAGCTGATGCAAAGTGACCAAGTTTACAATACGGACGTGGAAAAATCCATTGTTTTTCTTTAAGAACCAGACTCTGGCAAATATTAAAACAGTTAGTGAGATATATAGACATGGACAGGGAAATACTAGAGGGAGATATAGATAGATATATACATAGGGACAGGGAACTGCTAGCCAATGGAGGCTATGAGAATGATGAAGGGCCTGCAACATCTCTCCTATGAGGAAAAGGGCTGAGAGCCCTGGGGCTGTTTAATCTGGAGGAGACTGAGAAGGGATCTTACCAATGTTTACAAATCTCTGAAGAGCGAGGGTCAAGTAGAAGGGGCCAGGTTCTTTTCTGTGGTGCCCTGGGACAGGACAAGGGGCAATGGGCACAAACTGGTACCCAGCAGGTTCCACCTCAACATGAGGAAAAACTTCTTTCCGTTGAGGGTGACTTTGAACACTGGCCCAGGCTGCCCAGAGAGGTGCTGCAGCCTCCTCTAGAGACCTTCCAGCCCCCTCTGGCTCTGTTCCTGTGTGGCCTGCCCTGGGTGATCCTGCTCTGGCAGGGGGGTTGGACTCGATGATCTCCAGAGGTCCCTTCCAACGCCTACCATTCTAGGATATAACCACACTAGCCCACGATAGAAACCACAGCCAAACTCCTTTGCACTGGCATCCCCCTCTGTGCAGAAACATGCTAGAGGACCCTGAAAATAAGACCACGGAAGTACCTCTTTGGCAAAATATTTCGGTTTCCACGGCGTGGCAAGAGCCACGCGTTGCCTCTCCTCGGCTCGCTGTCTCTCTTCGAGGCGGTGCTTGTGTTCTGTGGCTGCGTCAATATTACCTTCTTTCAGAGAATTGGTGACGTGTTGCCAAAGATGCCTGCAGGACGGAGAAGAGGCAGGAGGGACAGAGTTAAGACGCTTCTGCTGCCGCTGAGCGCCCAGCCAGACAAGAGCGTGGTGAGCAGGCGGCCGGCTCCCTGTGCCGTCTGTGCACAGCACAGCTTGTGAACCACCGCTCTCCTGAGACTCACTGCATTTGTGGGCCAGATTTTCAGAGTTGCTCGATTCCCCGTGTTTTGCCATGCAAATGAACTTTCTCAATACCTTTTGGTCATAGTCCTGACTCTTCACAACCTGAGCTTTTTTTCTCAAAGCAGACAGATTTTGATCATTTCCCGTTCCCATTCTTTACCGATGATCCACCCCAAATGACACGCATTTCTTCACAGTGAATTTTTGAATTACAAGGGAATGTCAGCCAAAAGCCAAGAGTACATTAAATGTGGATACTGACTGTTCCTACCGGGTCACTCACAGAGGAACTGTCACACTGATTCTAGGGAGCCCTTCTAGGTCTGTGGTCTATATTCCCAGTTAATTATTATTATCGGTATACAACCAAACTCGTTTTTCAATGACTGACTGCATTCAAATGCAAAGCCTTCTCACACTAGGTGAGCCTAACAGAAACTTTGCCCTCAAAAATACTGAGAAGAAACCAACTGCAGCTTTCACCTATTTCCAGGGGTGTTTAAATGAGTTTCTGTTTACAATCTGATAAATTGCACATCCTGCAGAAAGGCTGGATAGCTGGAATTCGTTTACTAGTACCCACAAAATACAATAAATACACTGCAGAGCTACTGGTTTCCATATTTATCCCAACCTCTCCGTTCCAAAACTACGGGGGCAAAATGTGTTTGCCATAAGCATGTATAGAAAGTAGGAAAATGGCATCTGACCCTGCACAATGTCACAAGACACACCTCTGTACAATAAAGAGAACATAGTTACAGATAGTAAAATGAAGCTTAAAACCCCTATGTTCTTAAATTCAATACAAACATTGATTTTTCTGCAGATAAGCGCCAACAGTTATTGACAGTGAATACCAGAACCAGCTTTTTCCAATGTACCCAGGCAGAGTGAGACACGTCACGTGGGCGCCGAGAGCCTTAAAACCATGTGCATATTTATAGGTCGCATTATATCACTTTTTACATACTTTTATACACACACACACACACACATATATATAGTCTGAAATATATAAAACCTGAAATTCTAGTGTCAATTACAAGGTGCTACATTACTTGTAACAAACTGATTAATTTGACTGCCAATCACCCGGAGGCGGTGGCGGGAAGACTGCATCGCCATTTTCCAAAAGCTCGTTAAAACGCACACGAGCATTTTCCCCTTCTACAAAACCAACGTGCACGTCACTGTAACACAGTTTGGGTTCCAAAGAACGGATGCACAGCTTCAGCTATCTGTGCCTAGATTTAAGTGAGGCGTTTTTGGCCCAGCTCGCTCACAAGTGCAGTTTGCTCCCCGGCGTCCCCAAGCAGGCCACCGTAACGCCTCTGCCCTTACCTTGATTCCAGGGGGCCTTGCTTGGCTATCGGCCTGATCTTCTTCCTGATGACAGGCAGCTTGTTGGTGTCAATCACTTTGGTTTCTCCATTGCTGTAAGTAAATTCCAGCACTCCGTTCCACTCTCCCTGCGCCTTGCACACAATGGTGTTGGTGGGATTGTGTTTCACTTCAGCTGTGACCCTAATTGGAGAGGGAAGAAAAAAAGCCCCCAGAAATAACTATTACCATTTATTATCAGCACATTAAAGCACTGCCACAGCTAAGGCTACAAGCAGCTTTCTACATCTATAAAGTAATTTTTCAAGCAAAGCAGCAAGGTTGCCTCCAAAAAGAAAGACTCAACCCAAGAAAGCGCTAGTAACACAGAAATAGCTTTTGGAGGACATATGCCAGAAGCGCTGCTGAGTAACCCGACGTAGAACTCTGAGGCTCAGTTCTAACCCTCTCTGGCCTGAAGAACAACAACTGACACTGACAGGACGTTTCCAGTACACACATTATTTTCACACTTGAAGGTAACGCTGTCAGATACCAATGTCAAAGACTTCAGGCACCCTTATTTTCTTCTTTAGCTCTGCAAGTTTACGTCTCAGCTGCTGAGAGGCAATGACCAGAGCTACCTCAGTGGACCAAGAACTGGTCTGAGTGTGAGCAAAAAGACAGAGGTAGGACTGGAAAACCAAAATGCAGGGAACAGTTTCGTGCGTGCGCCCCTCTGAACGTGCACACGTGCGCTCCAGCAAGCAATGGCACGTCATCTGCAAACTTAATTACGTTTTTACATTGTTGAATGGATACAACACAACCTTCCCCCGTTCTCACTTACCCTCATGGTACCAATTGTAAGTCTACACCTTTCAGAAAACCCCTGTCAAAATAGCCCATGTTGATATATTTGCCTGAACACAATATGGAAATGGTTGACACACATAAGGAAGAATAATTAGACCAACTGAAATAAAAGAGAGGCAGCCAAGCCAAGGCACAGCCCTCTCGTGGGCGCTGCTACAGTCCACAGCAGAACACCAAAGGGCTCTGGGTACGTTGACGACAGACCGCGTCATCAACCGGAGCATGGAAGTAAGACAGCGAGCTGCCTAGCACAGTGCCTTCATGAAGGAGGATCAAAGACACACGAACAGTATTTTCATCCTCTGGAATTTCAGTGCAGAAGGGGGAGTCCCCAGTAGGGAGCTACCATTACTGGCAGGGACACTTGCACTTCTCTCCTCCTTCCAGGAGGCTCCACCCAGAACACCATTTCATCTGCAAGACTCATACTGAAGGAGCAGCTGGTGTAGTCAAAATATTACCTTTTCTATAGACATTTTTCTGATCCTGCACTTACAGCGATTTTTACAAGCAAAAAACCCTAAAGAATACAATCAGTTTAGTTTGACGAGAGAAACATATATATTTATATCATTTAACTGATTTTGATAACTACAATAAGCTGTGCTCTAAAGCTGTACATCATCTCAGACACTAATAGGAAAAGAAATTCAGATATCCACAGAATCACAGAATGGCTCGAGCTGGAAGGGACTTAAGAGATCATCCAATTCCACCCCCCTGCCATGGGCAGGGACACCTCCCACTAGAGCAGGTTGCTCAGAGCCTCATCCAGCCTGGGCTCAAACACTTCCAGGGAGGAGGCTCCACAGCTTCTCTAAGCAATTTGTTCCAGTGTCTCACCATCCTCATTATAAACTCCAACAGAAGATCTAAACAGATGCCAAAGAGTCTTTCCACTGAAATCCAGTAGCAGGTAAAAAAGACGACGACACAAACTGCCGTACCTGTGTACCTTGCCTCCATAGAATGGCTTGGTGTGGAACGTGACCGTAGCAGAATAGCCTGTTCTGGCACAACTGATGTTGACTTTCCCTCCAAGCTCCACCCATGGGATGGTAAGTATCGAACGAGCATAAGCACTAGGCAGGGTGAAAACATATTCTTCTTCATGTTCCATCAAGTAAAGAACACCTAGGTAGGAAGAAGGTCGAAAGTGAAATGGTAGAGAGTTCACTGTCAGTCACTGACCAAGTACTCTCATCAAACTGTACAGAAAGCACAACATGCACCTTTCCTTGAAGAAGGGTACTGTTTGCTAAGAAAAAGAGTCTGTGTCCTGGAACAAAATTTCTTCAAAAAAACCACCCCCACATCTATGAAAGCGTGTACCCTGGGGTCCTTCGTGGTACCAAATGGCTTATCAGAAAATCTGAGTGGATTACTCACTCTGTGTTACTGACAAGAAAAAAAGCTGTTAAAGCTGAAAAAAAACCCCCAACCAACCAGCAACATTTGCTTGCAAAAAGCCATACTGAATATTCAGATGTTCACTCAGTGTCATATCATAATCTCTTCAGAAAAAATATGGGCATGGCCAAGGGACTCTTCAGCTCTCCACTCGGACAGACGCAACCAAGTCCTTTCTGCTAACTTCTTACTGATGCATTGCTGGCAGGAGTGAAAGGCTTTCTCCAGGTCTGCCTGGGTGCAACTAGGAAACATCCTAAAGAAAGCCATCCAGAAATTTCCTATAAATTTGCTCCTTCATTTAAAAATGCCCGATTTCCCACGTAACTTTTGCAAAAATCTCGTGTAATAGATGAGAGGCCACTAGGGCTACTGCTCTGGTACCACCAAGACCATGTAAAGAAAATTACTGGCAATTCTGTTTCAGTCTTCAAAAGTTTCTCCACCCTCAGCATTATGGGATTACAACTAAAACCAACAACATGCAGCAGCAGCAATTTTTCAAGGTTATTTGGAACTACAAAGAAAGTTGCACATCTGATCAGATCTTCGCTTCCCCTGGGGTTAAGGACACAGCTCTGTCCCCACCATCGCTGTAGTTTAGTCTTCAGCATGACAAAGAACAGGACGTAAGAACAGGCAGAGTCCCTTAAACCTTTCACACAGAATTATCTGTGCAAAATATCTGTAATATATTTTTGGTTAAAGTTTTACACTCTTTTCTGTCACATTTAAGAACCTCCGAAAGACAGAAATTACAGCTTTGAAAATAATTTTTCACAACAAGGATTGAAATAACCCATCACAGGAAGCACTGAGAACCTACAAATATTTGAAAAGAAAAACAACAAACCAAACATCAGGAAAATGATCTTGACATAATAATGGTATCTGTTTAGAAACGAGATAAGCTTGAGCCAATTTGCCTTAAAAGGACTTTGTCTTAAAAGAACCTTTGACTGTTTTGCCGCAGCAAGTCCCGTGGTGCGCTGAGCCCTCGCCAGCAGGGAACAGCCAGGACAGAGTTGGAACACACACACCTTTTGCCTCAGGCTTCCTCAGCTCCACACCAGCAGGTAATGCCAAGCTGGACATGCTGCAGGACGGCCGAACTACCCAACTCACCCAGGCACAACTTTTACTCAACCACGTGATTCTGCTTATCAAACTCATTAACTGGATGCCCGAAAAGCATTTAATTAACAAAGAGCAACCCAGAAGTCTTTTAACTAGGTGGTGATATTCAAAAAGGATCAAAGAAAGCTAATGGGTACTAATCAAAGGCAGAAAGGCAACCTGGAACTCCGCAGTTGGGCATTTTCCACACAGAGAACCACAACAGCTTTTAGACTCAAGTCTGTAAGTTTTCCTTCCTCCTCCTCTTCCCATTTATTCTCCACCTTCTTTACCGCAGTCACAGGCAACAGCCATGTAACAGCAACCAGACCAGATGCAGGAAACAGCCTGTGGGGCGACCCATGAGGCCACATTTCCCCAGTCTTAACCGTCTAAGCACAAGACACGAGCCTCATACGAAAAAGCACAGTCCCTGAAAGTATCAGCTTCCAACAGGGAAGTGGGGGGGGTGGTTTAATTTTTATTTATTTTTTTTTTAAAAGGCCTAATAGCAGCATGGTGGGGAGGTGTGGTGCTCGCTCCTGGGGGGAGAAGCTCACTATGTTTATGAACCACACCTTCCTGCGAACTTCTCCAGAGCCTCGTCTGTCCCTGAGGCCAGTCACTCTCCTCTGACTGTCACTGCCTGTCCCCATGGCAGAGGAAACTGCTCCGAGAAACATCGTTTCCTTCCGGGCTGTTATAGGTTTGTTTTGGTCCCTCTGCTGGGATCGATCGTTTTTTCCCCCCCGACTCGAGCGAGAGGGACACAGCTCGAACAAACACACTGGAAAGGGAACAGCGGTGACCTTCAATGGAAATATTGAACCACCACAGCAGGTCAGATATTACAAAGTCAACCCAGATCTCTTGGCAGTATTTTTAGCACCAAGCAGTGTATTTTAAAAAAAAATTCCTTAAAGACCTGAATAAACACATTTTAATGAAGTGCCGTCTCACTCGAAATACTACTCCAGCTCAGCAATTATAATAAAAAAAAAAAAAAAAGAAAAAAGGAGATATTTGAAATAACCACAACCTGGTATTACTTTTAGTATTCACATCACTGTTAGTTTTGCATTGTGTTGCTTGTAGAGTCCACGGGCAGGACCTCGTTTCAGACACCGAGTCAACATGTGCACCACAGTTGGAATTCTTGCCCAACCCTGCTGAGTTTAAACACTGAGAAATTAAACGCAGAAAAACTAAAATCTAACGGTTATTTTTAGAAGTGTTGCACACTTTTAAGTTCTCCTTATTATCACTATTACATTGTGACTGATTGTTAAAAATCTCTACTGGAAAATACACAAGCTATTCTTCCCTTGCTTCCACACTGGAAGGGATGGTTCAGTTATAGTTTAAAAATGGCTATAAATAAATAGATATGAAAAGCTGCAGAAGATTCTCTCATTTTCAGCAACGTTTCCTTCACTCACATCAGACAATTAATTCAGGAACTGCAAATTCCTTATAAGAAAAGTCCTAAAAAATTTCCTTAAAGTCTACAAAAAGGCAACCATTTTGCACGGAAGAACGCACCAGGTAAGTACGCCGGGAGGAACAGTGTATTTAGTAATCCTAAAGTTTATTAGAAAAAAAATCCACACAGAAGGGGGATTTTTTTATCAACAAGTGCGGAAATTTGAAATTCCCCCTTGAAATGCCCTCAACATCATTTTCTCCGGCTTTTGACTAGGCAACATATTCACAGCCACGCTCCTTTCCGTGACTCTTCAGCCGGCGTTAAAGGAAGCGATGGTCGCAGCATAAAATGTTCTCCATTCGACTCTTCCATGCCCCTCGGTGACGCCGCAGCTTTGCAAATCGATTTTCCAGTAAGGCACACCGACAAAATCCCCAGAGGAGGCTCCAGATCGATAAGCTGCAGAAGAGGCGTAGGAAACGTAACGCTCCCCGCTGTGTGGGGATCGATGGGAACAACGGATGGTATGTGGGACACCAACTGCCTCGGGCAGTTTCCCAGTTTAACAGGCTCTTCCCTCTGCATTACTGGTGACACGGCAGAAGCGGAGCGAGTTCTGCGTGGGACGAGGCCGGCGCAGGCACCACGCGTCACCGGCAGAGCAGATTCGCACGGGAAAACAGGAGATGCCAGAACCAGGCTCTTATCACCTCGTAAACATTCCAGCAAATGGCACTGCTCATTTTTTTGAAGGCTGGAGCCATTTGCTCGATGAAGTAATGAGTGTCAGCCCATATGGAAACTGTTCTGGACCCACTGGGCCAAAAAATGCTAATGCAAAAATTAGTAATAGGGAAATATTTAGGTAGCTCTGGTTGCATGGAGGAGTCAATCTTCAAGACTGGTAAATTAAAAAGTCACTAACACCTCAGGAATAGAAATTATAGACCTGTACATCTATAAACACATACTCACATATATATACACACACAAACAGGAAGAAAAAGAAAACAAAAGAGAAAAAAAATATTCATTGCTTTCTTTTAGATGTCCCCTGGTATGAGCACCGAACCTTTTCCCTACCTACCACATCTTTTCAAGGTTGATTTCAACTTAAAAAACAACCTTTGGAAGCCCATACACCTCACTAGTTTTTAAAATGTTCAAAACAGGAGGAGTGAAAACACAAGACATAACTTGGTAATACAGATCAGTCCATGCAAACGTACTTCATGCTCCCTGCAAAACTAACCAGTGAATCAGGGGTGATACTGTGTGTTGGATTTTGTTGCTTCTGAGCAGAAAAGGAAGCCACGGAGCCCACGCTGAGGTGTGCCCACCACAGCCTCTTCCACGACAGCACCCTTCTCCTACAACCAGAAGGTGTTTCCAGATTCTCTCAACCATGTGAAAAACATTAAATATTTACACTGACTCCTCCATCCCTCGCTAATTTAAATCCTAATGTGATCCTATTCACGACACTCTTCTCCTCCCTCCCTCTCTCATTAGTACATAATTAACATTAATGAGAATTAGGGACTGCACAAGCAACATCAATTCTTTTATTCAAAATACCCTCTCTCCTATTCAGGGAAGCTTTCTCATGAGGAAACTCAGTGCTGACGACTCTGAAGAATGGGGGTTTTGTTATATAGTGAAGAAGAAGTAGAGACATTTCATTAGCAAGCCAGATTTAAGCCTCTCATAACCACAGATGAAGGTCTTGCATGTAAAACAGCTTCTCACGTGGATTTCCAGCAGCGCTTTCCTACTCATTCTGCATCTCTGCAACTGATACATCCTTGGAATCAACAAACGAAAATCAGGTAGGAAAAAAATTCTTGAGTCGCTTTGAGGTGCAATACACACTATAAATCGTACAATTACGATACTGAGCTGTACCCTTTGTGTGACAGGACCACACTGTCCTCAAATCCCCTAATTCTTTCAATTCTTACAGAAGCCTTCGTATTTCCACGACATCCTCTTTCACCGGTGCTTCTGACAACAAAGGAGAAAAGGCAACACGCTCTATACACCTAAGGACATCATGACAAGTTAAAAAAATATGCTTCAAAAGCGCCACAGAAACATTGCCAGCGTATTCCTTACACAATATAGATCCCAAAAATGCACTACTGCCTCATTTCTGTAAACAGCCAACTGCAATAGAAAATGCTTCACTGAATTGTTTGAAGGATGCACAAAACTATTCAGTAGAGAGCAAAGTTCAACACTGAGGTCACAACAAAATTACAGGTCAGACAAAACTGTTTTGATAAATATCTCAACTAGAACAAGAGGGTCACTCCCTACCACTGAAGTCTCCAACACATTAACTGTAGCTCTCTAATGCTTTCTTTGGAAGGGGTTTTTGTTTTCCCCTACATCCAATAAACAGATCTGAATGAATCTGGAGTATAATGAAGCTACAACACCAACACCAGAATGGTTCAAATCAAGTCTCAGAATGGATAGAGGCGCATTAGAGATATCAAGGAAACTGCCTTTGAAGTAGCATCATGAAGAATCTAAATTCCTTACCCATCTAACAAAAGGTCAAAGGCACCCACAGGTATGTAAGTGTACTCCAGCTACAGCCAAACAAAGGGTTACATGCTCAGAATGGGGGGAAAAACAAAAATAAAAAATAAATTGAAAAAAAGAAAAAGAGGAAGTAAGGACAAGACAAAAGAAAACAGTAACAACATATGATTGGTTTGTTCATCCAATGCACAGTAGCAAAAAAACAACAATAATCAAAACCCAGAGATTTCTACGATTTATGGGATGTCACTGACTCATTAAAAGCCATATAACAATTATTGCTGAAGTTTGAACAGTAAAATAAGATTCTACTTTACCAGCCCATCTTCTTGTCCGAAAGCTTCCCCTAGTAGCTAACTTGACCTTCTGCCTATCTCAACTACCCTGGCACATCTTCTGACTGACAGTGTCTTTCCACCACCGACTCTTGACAAGACTAACTCACCCCATTTGAAATGCTGCAACGCATAAAATGTCCTTACACACAAAGAAAACTCTCCAAACGACTTTTCACATTGAAAAATGATTAGATTCCACATTACCAAATGTGTAAATACATCGTTTTTCCACATTGTTAAGTAGAGCAGCTAGTTCCTTTTGGTTCAGCAACCTATTCCCCAATACTCAGGCTGACCTCAATCTAAAACAGAATTTATACTTATGCAGCACACGAGAAAGAAATGTCTACGGTAAATCCCAATTTTTGCACAGTTCAACAAACCTAGACACCAACTTAATTAGGAAGTCTTCCCTGGGTTCAAAATTAACTTAAAAAAAAAAAAAAATTGAATAAAGTGTAATTTCGAGTGAAGAAACCACACTGCAAAGCAAACTTTTTAAACTGAGGGGTCAGGTTAAGGCTAGCTGTTGTCAGACGACAGAAAAACTCCAGTGGTACTATTACTTGCTGCCTATTGCCAGTCCTCAACATGCAACAGAAACACTTGGGCTGCACCGGAGTTTCTGCATCGCTTCCCAGAAATGCTGTCAGTATGAAGCTGCACGCCTCGGTACCGCTGACATGAGCAAAGAGGACAAATGATAACTATAAATTAGTAAACCCAAACCTCCTCCCATCATAAAGACAGCAGCAAAGCTTGCAATGAAAGAGTTCACCATTGCAGATGATCTCCAAAAGGCTGTCTCCACTCCTGGGATAGCTCCAGGATCATGAAAAGAAATTTAAAAAGAAATAAAAAAAAAAGAAGAGACGGGAGAATAAGGGAGAACTTATTCTCACAAACACACACTAAACAAGCCTTGGGGTAGGGAAGCATTTAACTCCTAGGCCCTTCTATCTGAAAACTGGGACACATCAGAACTTTGAAGTCTTAAATAATCCTCAAAGTAGACACCACCAATCCCATGGAACTGTGCGCGCCAGCAGCAAGAAAAAGTCATTTCCAATTTCCCTGCTCCTACATTAGTGACTTGGTGTTTAATTTTATTTCCATTAAATAGCTCCCTTCACTGAGAAGAAGAGTACTAGAAAGGAGTACGTGCCAGAAAAACGTAGCAAGTTACACCAATGACTCAGTCTGGCAGTAGTATAGTCAGGAGACATGCAGAAAGACCCATTTCCCTTCTGACACTCCCTTCCCAACATCCTTACCTCTGTATTAAAAGCCAAATACCTAAATCCTAGGATGAAGGAAGCAGCCATCCCACTATAGACTTTAACTGTCACAATATCAAATCCAGTAGTAAGGAAGTTTCACAGCTCTTCTACAAAAAAGGGAATAGATGGCCATCAGGAAAGAAGCTACTGTAGTCCTTTCTACTCTTTGAGTTTGACCTTGAGTTCTAGCTTGTAGAATCACAAATCGCTATGGCTGGAAAAGACCTTTATGGTGATCAAATCCAACCATTCTCTAACTCTACCAGGGCCACTACTACACCATATCCTGGAGCACCATATCTAGATGGCTTTTAAATACACCCAGGGATGGCGATTCAACCACTTTCCTGAGCAGTCTGTTCCAGTCTTCAACAACCCTTTTGGTAGAGAAGTTTTCCCTCATGTTCAACCTAAACCTCCCCTGGTGCAACTTTGCACCATTTCCCCTTGTCCCATCAGCTGTGACTTGTGAGAAAAGACCAACCCTCACCTCTCTACAACCTCCTCTCAAGTACTTGATGAGAGCGAGAAGGTCTTCCGTCAGCTGCCTCCTCTTCAGGCTAAACAATCCCGGCTCCCTCAGCCACTTCTCGTAAGACTTCTTCTCCAGACCCTTCATCACCTAGTTCCGTTTCTCTTCTCTGGACCCGCTCCAGCGCCTCAATGTCTTTCTTATCCTGCGGCTCCTGAAACCGAACCCAGTGCTCAAGCTGTGGCTCCACCAGTGCCGAGTACAGTGTTACAATCTCTTCCCTAGCCCTGCTGGCCAACGGTTCCTGATCCAAGCCAGGATGCCATTGGCCTTCCTGGCCACCTGGGCACACTGCTGGCTCATGTTCAGGTGCCTGTCCATCAGCACCCCCAGGTCCCTTTCTGCTGAGCAGCTTTCCAGCCACTCCTCCCCAGCCTGGAGCATTGCAGGGGGTTGTTGTGGCCCACGTGCAGGACCTGGCACTTGGCCTTGTTGAAGCCCATAGGATTGGCCTCAGCCCAGCTATCCAGAAAGAACGGAAGGTATCTGTATGTTTTCATCACTATTATTATATTTCTCAGTCTACTTTTTTATTACTTTTAATATCACAGTACTTAACATAACGACGACAAAAAGAAGTATGTACCAGTTCTCCTGGTAGTTCTGAGACTACAGTCTAAAAACCAGTTAAGACAAAGCACTAGAAAACATACAGAGGAAATTAGCCTCAAATGGCGAAATGGACTGACTCAATTGCTTAGAAACCTTAAAATCAACACATTAGCAGTGAAGAATGACATCGGTACAGGTGTGCTTAAGAGTTCAGATGATCCATTAGGAATTCATCATGATTCTCTGTATTTCTGAACTCATGTTGGGGAACGACTGATCGCAAAGCAGACTGTATACGATTGAGACGGCAAACAACAAGTTATACCTCGACTACTTGACACTAACTTTGTAAACACTGCAGGAACCAGGATTCTTCACAGCAACCATGAAAAAAGAATGTTATGCTGAAGTAAAAAGCTGTTTTTTTCCTATTGCTTTGTTCCAGTTCTGAAACTGTTGTACCGAATTGTGCATTAATTTAAAAGCGAGCAAGACAAATAAAAAGGTTCTTGAAGAATATGCTGTCGGTAGCCATTCCCTATCGCAACTTAATTACATCTCAAGTACAGTCAGATGTTAATAGGCCCATATAAATAGAAACACGCATTTATCTACATAATGTGTGCCTTGTATTTGGTCTGGACAGAAAAAAATTACCTGAACCCTACAGTGTTAATTCTAAGCTTCACAAAAGCAAGTAACTGCAAGGTTCATAGAAAGGGTCAGAGGGAGAACAAGCAGGAAAACATCTGGATTTCAGTTGTGTTGACACCCACAACATTAGCTCAAGAAAACCAAAATAAAAGCACGGTTCTTACCTTCACCTACCATAGAAACACCTATTGACATGCCCATAAACTTGCTTTTGGTCCATACGTGAGCGTTCACACACATTTTCTTCTCTTTGCACTCACAGTAAAAGCAAGATACCGGTGGATGATGAGATACTTGTTCAGCTACAAACCTCAGCTTGTAGCACGTGGACTGGTCCTGGCCAAACTCCTTGGTTGGGTCCTTAGAAACGGCGGAGGCCCCGTTAGTTCTGAATGATTTCACTTTATCTTTAGGCACATCCCATGAGCAATGAAAGGTTTCACCAATTATAGGGTTATAGGGCTTCTTGGCAACTGCTCCCTTGCGGCCTTCGTGAAAAGCTGTTAGATAATACTCCACAAAGCAGATAATTCTTTCCTCAGGAGTGGCTCCAGCTGCAATTGACAAAAACAGGTCTGGATGGGCCATGAAATTTGCATACATCTCCAGCAGGGATCTTTTCTCCAAAATAAATGTTGGAAGCACTACCTGTATGCAAAGCAGACAAAGGCAGATATGATTTCCCCGTGATCATCCTACCAGGGGGGAAGGAGGGGAGAACAGTTAAGACAGCTGCAATTCTGGCCCTGCCAAGTTTCAGAACAGCTTATTTTCCTCCCCTGCCAAAGCAATTTCATTTTCTTTGCAGTGTAAATAACGACCGAGGGAAAAAGTAGCGGCCTCGCCGGCCATGCAGGCCGCGGCCTGCTTCATTCGGAGTCTCCAGAGCAGCTCGCACGACCAGGATGGGCTGTTCCGCTCACGTGGAACTCTGCCCTTTCCTCTCCCCTCGGTTAACAAACCAACCATTGTTCTCCTTGTTTACAGGACAGAAAAACAAACTTTGGTGCAAATTAATTTACAGCAAATGTCAACAAATCCAACTATTCATATCCCTCAAAAAACAAAGAGGGGCACACCCTCCCAAAACACCAGCAGATGATTATTTCATACAAACATAAACAGCACCAACCTGTATGTGGTGGGGAGTGTAAGGGGTACATCTCCTCATTCTATCAAACATGTGGGCTCCCAGTTTCACTCCTGGGCCCTTGACCACCCATTGCACATGTACGAGGTCCCTTCCAGCTTCTAATAAGCCAAGCCAAGCAGCTCCAAGCCAACCTAAATCTCAGGTGCATTTCCATGGACAAAACCACGCTGACAACCCTTCCCAAGAGGCTATAGGCAAGAAAACGCTCCCCATTTGGCTCCCTCTGCCCTACACTGTCATTGTACGTGTCAAATATCTGTGTCCCACCTCCCACATCAAATAACCCTCTTGTCACGCCCAGGCACACAGCACGTCCCTTCAGTCTGAGATCCTACCACAGTACTGTGGTGGCTCCCTGCAGGCTTTCACATCATTTCAGACAAGTTGAAACAAATAGAAATGGCACAAGCTGTTTTATCAGTGTCCTGGAACTAGAGACGTTCCAGAGGGCCCAAAAAAAAGTCTGGGACTGAGTACTAGGTAGTCTGCACTGGAGGGAGTCAGCCCTGAGAGATCTGGATGCAGTCTCCAGAGGCTTATCTAGCAATACACTTAGGAATAACACTTTGGTAAAAGTTTACAGTGAGACATCCTGGAGTGTACTGCAAGATGGACACGGGCTACAGAACCTAACATAATTTATTTCTGTGCCTTCCTTCTCCCCCACGCTCCACACCTTGTGCAAGGACCACCCCAGAGGAGCTCAGAGGCCACTCCTGCATAAGCAGCAAGGAACTTTTGGCACACACCAATTTGTGTACAATCACCGTGGCTCAGTGACACCAGAGGCATGCCAACAACTGCCCTCTACGAAAGCAATTCTTCTACTTTCTTCTGTAGTTCTTCACTGCATTTACTTTTTCCCCTTTCCCAAAAGCAAGGGTTATTTACAGCAGGCAGGGAGCCACCCTTCAATCAGAAACACATTCGCTTTCCCCGCTGCCACTCCCACCAAAGCACAGCTCAGTCCTTCTGGATACCACAGATAACCAAAGAGATGCTGTCAAACTTTTATTTATCATTTGGTTCTTTTCAAAGAAAACTTGTAAACATGAAAAAAAAATAAAAATTAAATCCAGTCACAATGGCTCAAATGCAGTCTCAACTGCTACACATGAAGTAAATATATCACAACTGCAAAAAAAATAACCGCTCCATTTGGCAACGCGCTCGTTGGCTCTCTCCTGTGCGTTATTTACACATATGCAGTTTTTGATAGGCTAACAACTTTTACAAGTTCAGATATAAATCAAGCAAAATTCCATCTGTACTATTCCTCTGACTCTACTCTGTAAGCCTGAGGACTCTACATGGTCTCTGTCACCACCCTAATGAGGCCCCAAAAGATGCAGGGCAAACTCCTGGTGCTAAAGACAGTCAACAGTCCCTGCGGTGGAATGATAGCAAGGGGCTCAGGAGACAAGCTTTTAAAGTGAAATCTAAAATTTTGGAAGGCAAAGTGGGAAGGTAATAGATTTTCTTAGGGTACTTTTAGCTCTCTAAACAATTCTGGCTTGCTTGCAGCATTCTCGTTCAGCCCAAATCTTCATTATCCAATATAAACTTAAAAATGCAATTCAGCGTTACTGACTCTCAACACAGGACCCTCATTTTAATATAAATTGCACACTTAAATATCAGGTTATCAAAGGGGAAGCTGACAGCAAAGCATATTAAAAAAAAAAAACAAAGCATCACTTCTGCTTAGAAATACTAGTAGAGACTATCATCAGTTCACTGTACAGACTTGAAAGGGCAGAAAAACTTCTCTGAATAAAGAGCGCTCTGCACCTCTTTATGTCTGAGTGGCTCTCTCTAAAAAGAGAGACTTTTATTAGCACAAATGAGAGGAAAAAACCCTCCAGACAGTACTTAAGATAATGCAAATTTTATAGTACAACATGACGACTGCTGTGGTTTCATCCTGTTGACCTGATCATATAGTCCTCCTATCTACTCTTTCAAGTACTAGCTGTGTGTTTTGCAGCTCCGCACTGAACACGGCTACACCAACACAGCCACTAAATGAGGTGTTAATGAACCACTGGACTCCTATTACTCTGTCTCAAGAATCTATTGAAAATCTGAATAGAGTTTGAACTCCAGGTCAAGTGATGTGCCTTTAAAAGCCCAAGTAAAATGGAAACTGCACCCTTAACTGTAGCAGGAAAGGATCCACTGCAAAACGCTGAACAATTGAATTATTCCCACAAAAGAAGGCAGAACTAGTATGAAAAATATTCTAGTTTTAAAGCTTACAAAACTCCACTATTACAAAATATGCCTAAAAAAAAAATTTGCCCTTTACTAAATAATCTCATAGCCTCGAAGTTTCAATACGCACCACAATTACACACTAAGATAGTAATGAATAAATAAATAATTGCACCAGTCAACCGGTTTTTAATAGCCCCTATCTTGATTTCTTGCAACAAAAAGAAATTTGGAAGTGTACAGCATTCTCCTTGCAGGGTTGGGCTGTCAGGCACTTATACCAGTACTCCAGCTTCCAGAGGAATGAGGTTTTCAACTCCTCCACAGCCAAGAAGAATGCACTGTCCACAAAAATGCATTTAGGACCTGTGTTCTTTTTATTGGTTTTGAACCGGACTACAATAATTATTTTTTTTAGCAATTGCATAAAAAGTCAAAACTGCCTTATTTTTTTCCTCTGAGATAAAGCCAGCATAACAACCCTCTGGACAAAAGAATCTCCCCAGAATAAATACCAAGTTGCTAAAGTCTGACACAAAATAAATCAACCAATCTCCTGAACGCATTCTAAAATGTTAGAATAGTCTCAGTCTTCAGGTGAAAAGGAAGCAGTTTAACAGGCATTCCTGGGCCCAATCCTAGAGGATATTGGTTCAAAGCTCAACCATAATCTCCTAGATTTGAATTCCCCTATACTTAATGAGATCTGAACACATCCGAGAAAAATAAGAACATGACTTCTTAAAAGCAGAGCTACTTATCCCCGTTGCTATTTACTGTGTGGCAAACCATGGGCGTCAGCATCATTTTCTAGTTTTTTTTCAGAAAATTGCCCAAGGTACCCTGGGCTGACACATCCTTCCCTTAGCGGCATAAAAGCTTTCCGCTGTCATCTCTATCATCTATGACACTGAGGGAATAAAACAAGCTATTTTCATCCCACTTCTATTTTAAATTTACAGGAGAAAAGCATATTGACATGCAAACTAAAAACTTAGAGGACATTGTGAACATACTACAATGTTAATTTACAACAGGTTGATATTCTGCAGAATTACTGGCATCCCTTTTACACCAAATGGCAGCTCTTTAGCACATATTAACGGGGAGGGGGCATTAATTGCAATCTATTAAATGTCATTTATCAACAAATTTATCAGGCTCTTGGGGGTTTTTTGGGTGTTATTTTTCATCTGTTAAAAGTCCAAAGTACAATGAATTTACAAACCTACGTTTTCACCAGCAATTCCAATTTTAAATGAGGTTTCAAGTCCTAGCCTAGTACAAGGCACCAATTCTCTAGTACGTTCTGCCGCTGTAAACCGCTTCCTCACCCAACTCTCTCTAGCAGCTGGTGAAGTCTATTTGGCCACCAGAGTCTAGCCTGTTCTAGCAAATCCCCATGCAGATTTAATACTTTACTGCAAGTGTTTTCCTTCACAATGGATTTTTATTGTTTAACCCATCATTAAAAGGCACGGCAGCACGATCTATTTCAAAAGTGAAGCACCTCTGCAACATTCAATGAGGCTGGCATCACTCTGGGAAACTGATGTCAGCACAGGCAAGGCCAAGACTAAAATAAGCCATCACCCCTTAGGAAAAGGAAAAGATGTTGTTTTCCTCTGATCGGGTACCTGAAGGTAACACTGATGCATCTAGAACCCAAAGCCACGAAAGGCAGCTCAGAAAAACATGTTTGTTCATGTGCGTATCACGTGACAAACCACAGCTCACAAAATTTGTTCCCTGGGGAACAAGGCACAGGAAAATGGAAACACATACAACATCCCGTCATATTAGCAGCTACGGTGCCACAACCACTTCCAGCAGAAGCTGACAGGCATCGGGGCTATCTGAAATCTGACTTTCAGGGGAATAATGAAAAAATCAAAAGAGGTGCAACCAATAAACCAAGCTTTATTGTCACATGGCTGGGGCCCTAAGGGCCTCGTGTCAGTAAGCAAAGTTAATAAAAAAAAAAAAGGCAGCCAGCTGTCTTGTAGTTGTTTGGGGTTTTTTTAATCCTCAAAATGGATGCGAGGAGCGATGTGCACATGTGGCACGTCTCATTAATACTCATCATATGTGTATTCGTGCATTCCACAGACTAGAGCCAGATCTAACTCTGCCATATGCCTGGTCCTCTTGTCAGACCGTGGCTATTACATACACACATCCCTGCCTGCTTTTATTTTGCCATACTATAGATCTGACTATATTCATCACTATCTTCAAAAACTGTGCTCTAAAAACACTATGTAAGAAGTAGGTTATCATACATATTTACGTCCCTACTTTTCTTGTAAGTGTCTACACACCTCTTACTTACAGGAATTTCTCTTATTTACACAGTAACTGGGTGTCTTTGAGGCTTTGCCTCCTCTCTCATGACAAAAAGCTGACACTGGAAATTGGGGAAGAAAAATTTTGCTCATTACCAAAGGCAAAATGTTTTGAAGACACAAGAACAACAGATAAAGAATCTTTGTCTAGTTTAAACACTATGAACTCTGACAGCCTTAGCAAACCGATATTGAAAAGAGCTACGGAAAAAAATTGAGGAATGCCAGAAAAACAAACCAAAAAATGACCTGTATGTAATCCCAGACTTACTACAAAGTGGCAGGTATAAATTATTCACAAATGATGAAATTTTTGCTCTATTTAGAGCAAAACATTAATTCCTGTGCAGCTATCCAATAGCTATACCTAACAACAGATCACGGGATTGCTCAATCTGAAAAATATGAGTATTTTTAAATATTGTCAATTGTTCTAGAGGAAGCAGAAAAGATCATATTAAGAAGGTCTTATACTGTAAGCAAGCGACAGTAAAAACAGATACGACTAATATGTAAGATCAAAAGGAAAGCAGGTGAACTCTTCCAAATATCAACACGTCCACAAGAAGAATATCCTACAAAGCTACTTCATGCATAAGGAAAATTCTCCGGTCATTCAAAACTTTTTCTTTTAATTTGTGAAGGGTGTGTCAGAATAAGCTTTTCTTATTTGTGGGAAGTGCATTATAGGGGTTTTATTTAGTTTTTTTTAAGTAGAAAACCTTTGCGGAAGGAAATGGTATTCCCTATCTTTAATAAATAATCAAGTGGAGTTTTGTAAGTCCCATGTGAGGGTTTCACTGGAACGTAGGACTACTCAAAAAGAGGTATTCCCTGCTTCCAGAGCATTCACCTCATTCCCAAACCTCTAAGGACGTACGGGAAAATTCTCAACCCCCATAATTTCTCTGATCACATCAGTATGGATAAGCTCATAACAATACTGATTCCAGGACCAGAAGGATGCACAGAAGGTTGAACCGGTGAGCTGCTTAGCACAAATAAGAGCAGTGATATATTGAAGACAGGAATTTCTTTACCATTGTGTGTTTTTTTTTGAAGGTGTCAGGTAATTAAATGGAATTCAATCCACAAATCAGCAACTTGAGCATGTATCTCCTTCATCCGCACAATCGCCATTATTGTTCCCCAGTGCACCCTGACTTAACACACATACAGGATACATACACAACATACAGCTGCTTCAAAAGACTTATAAAAAAATAAGGAAGAGTTTCAGGGAGGGGATTTCTTCTTTGTTTTTTCTTTTTTTTTTTAATTTCCTTTCTCCCCACCTCACCCCTCAATCCCTAAAATATCTGATGCAGTCACTTTGTGTAAAAGGCTGCCGAGCAGGAGACAGCCCTCTGGAGCTCTCTCGAACTACACCTTTGGGAAGAGGCAAACTTCCTTGTCCACAAGGGCAGAACATGCTCACAGGAACGACAGGCGTGCCCGCGCGCACACACACAGAAGGACAAGAAGAAGAAGAAGAAGAAATAAGGAACAATTATAAAAGAGATACAGTGTCTGTACCCTGGTAAGGTCCATGCCAAGTTTGAGCTGAGAGATGAGATGGAGAATTACACTACGCTGATCATCCATGACTCCTAAATCCTCCTCTTCGTTATCTTCAGTATCTGTTATTTCATCTTCAACTAGGATCAACTCAGAAGCTGAATTCTGAAATGAAAAGAAACATCATCATCCGAATAAAAGATACAGGACGGTTTTTTCCACTATTAATGTTTAAAAACAGAGCTGTCTCAATGATACCAAAGGCAGCCTCTATTAAAATCTAAAAATGATACCGATTCAAAATTAATTTTAAAATCCAGTGATGGGTTCGTGAAGCAGAATTCAGAAGAAGACCACTAAGTAACTTTACATATTACCTTCCCATATTTGTATTACAGTAATGCTAGACAAAAATCTCAGCATATTAAAGTAACAGTTCTTCCCTTTATTAAACACAAGTACACAGTTGAAAATGAGCCTTCAGGAGTTTGCTTCATAAACCTCTCCAGCAAATGCTCATACCCAGATGTAGCATGACCTGTTTTCACACTTTTTCCCTCCCCTTTCCTCTATCCAAGTTAAATATCTAAGAAAGTAACGACTCTTAACTGAAGGAGATGAAACAAGACTGTAATTAAAGCACACACCTTGAAAAAAACCAACCCAAAGACATTAGATTTTGGGGGGTAAGGCAACGCCATGAGTCTTCATGACATTTGCAACACTACTCTGCTTCGCAGCACGATGCCAACACTGCCTGCTTTCCAGACACGCAAGCTGAAGATCAAGAGCGGCATCATCCCGCCGTTCTCCTTGAAGAGGAACTTTACAGTAGAAAGAGACAATGATCTGTGATATTTCATTTCTCCTCAGAGTTTACAAGATACTACTAAAAATAATCCAAACAGGTGGCAGTTACTTTGTTCAATCCATTGAAACCACTTTACAAGCCTTCCAGAAATGCATTCAGGTAAACTTTTTGTACTTAAAAAAAAAAAAAAAAAAGTAAGTTGGATGGTGTAACTGAAAAACTTACAGCCCAGCATTTCATTATCACCCAAGGACTCCATGCTGAGAGACAAGAAGACCTGCAAAAGTTAGCACTTCTTCATGCTAAATAGCATTTCTGCAGAAACAGCTACTTCATTACATGAAATGAGAACATTTTTGTATGACTGTGAGTCTTTGCAGCTGAAAAGTGTCACTGAAACCAGCTGCTATTCAGAACTAGGTCTCAAAAGAAGTATTTCTGAACGATCGCGTTAGAGACCCCCTCAGGTGAACAGCAGCTTGTGTAAGGAGAACGTCTCTGAAATTTAATTACTACAGATGTTTCCAAGATTTGAGTATGGCGTTTTCTCTTTCTCTCTCTTTTTTTTTTTTCTGTTGTTGTTTTTTTGTCAATAAATGCTTAGGCAGCTATTCCCAAAGGAATAGCTATTTGGTGAAATCCAAAGGCATTTGAAAGGCACTTTGCAGTTACTTTATTTAGAAAGTAGAATATGTAGATTACATAAAACAGAATCCGGCGAGCTGTAACCTCAACAGTTTAGAGCTTTTAGAAAAGGACAAAACCACACTTTCTTCTTCCCACTCTCTCAGAAAATAAACGGATAGAACAATAAGCTCTTTCCTCCCCAAATGCACAGCACAATTATCCAACTGACACCTTACTGACAAGTTCAATTAACATAAAACCTGACAACCACATACAAAATAAGACATAAAGCGCCGAAGCCTGGTTCGGTTGTACGATTCATTTAGAGGGAGCGTGGAAAAAGCAGAGTCAGAACTTACAGGAGATGCTTCCACAGGAGCTTTCCCTTTCATCCAGCTTGACCTCATTGAGAGCACTGAGCTACTGAACAAGCACCGCTGCCTCTCTCGCTGCCATGAACCGAGCTCGCAGCAAACAAGCTCCAGCAGGAATTAACAGTGCTAGAAAAAAAAGCAAGGGAACCTCCCCTCATCACTCCCACTCCCTGGTTTGTTGTGGGTTTTTTTTTTTGGTTATCCAACGAGCGCACCGGATGTCAATCTGCGTTTCGAGGCACACGGCATTGAGCTCAGCGAGCTTAACGGCACGCGCACAGCTCCAACTGGGAAATGCTGCTGCCGCTGCTTCCCAAAGGATGTCCGGGGGGGGAAGGAGGGAGGGCACCAGTGTGCGTTAGCGTGCACAAGTGTGACGCAGAGAGAACGCGTTGGCAGAGCGGGCAATCAACACACAACGGCCTCAGAAAAGGAACAAACGTGTAATTTGTCAACAAGTTCGCAGACTAAATCATCTATTATGGATTTTTTTTTTATCTCCTGAAGATTGCATATTCAGTCAGGGACAGAAATCCTTCTTTCTGTCCTGTTAAAATAGGTATTAGGTTTTCTGCGCCTTTCGACATGATCCTAACAAAAAAGCAACTGCCTCTCATTGCTGCTGTACAAAACACGCGCGGTGTTTAATGACCATTCTGCAATAATTTTAATTCTCTTAACTAGCCTCTATTTTAAGGATATGTATGTACAAGGGCACCAGAAATCCCACCACTCTACTACTAGGGTTATTAACATACTAGTGACCTACAGTGCATGTAGAATGACATCAGTTGTCTGTATCTTTTCTCACTTTCCAAGAAAACAAGAACTTAAGTAGCAGGTTACAAACTACACCACGGGAACTAAGCAGCGGTCACCTTCAGGAAGTAATGTCCTTTCTGTAGTCCCCTCTCTTCTCACTAGCTGTTCTAGCTAATTGCCGAATTGCTTTTTAAGAGCATAGAAAATTGACATTTCTTTTTTAAAACATATTTTCTTTAAAAAACACTCATGTAAGCACAACGCGGGGTGTGTGGATGTCCACCAACAAAATACAAAACCATATATTTAGTGTCATAAAAGTCCAATCAGGTTTTTAATTCTTATTCCCCAGCAATAGTATGGAGTTTAGTAGTAACCAATGTGTAAGCATTCAGCAGAACGCAAAAGATTATGCTGAGTGATTATCCTTTAATGGCAGCTTTTCCGAATTATCAGACAGACGTAGATTCCCCTCCGCTCCCATCAAATACGATTGCAAAGCTGAACTAGGATAGCAGTGATTTGCTCCACTCCCATGTGGTCAGAGTATAATGTGAAAACCAGGAACAAACAGCATAGCTGGGCTTGGGCGAGTACCTTGAGAATCAAATACTGAATCGGCCACAAACAAGCCCCAAAAAGGGGCTTAGATTTGAAGTCTTTTTCATCAAAGTGAGTTTCAAGCACTGGGATGAAGCACCAGGATTTTTCAGAAAAATCTGAATGGAAAACAACAGATCACTTTGAGAAATTCCATGAAGGGATTAATTTCCAAGTTTGAAGGCTGAAGACGTGGAAACACACATCGGCAGAGATCTATTTTGAACAGGTCACTTCGTTAGAACTGGAATCTATTGATTTAGGGAGGTCACCTGCTGGGATGCAAAACTGATGTTCTGGGCAGTAGTAGTTCAAGCTTTAATTGCTGGCAAATTTTTTTCCATAGTATTAATATGCAAAGTATCTACCATCTCAAGGGGCAACCGTTCTCCCCTCAAAATCCCAACACACACAGGGAGTCACACTTTTCCTAGCGTTCATCGTTAGAGTTCAGATATAACAATCGTGAACCAAAACTAAGGTAACTTTTAAAGAGTGAAGCAAACGACAGAGGATGACGATCAAATGAGAAGAATTTGACAATCAAAAAGCTGCATCTGAGTTTGCTATGTGAGGCCAAAGCTTTAGTGTAGTTTCTGATACACCATCCATCACTGATAGGTCAAACAATGGCATATCTGGCAGAAAAAGGTTGCAGCAGGAAAGGTCTACAAAGTGAAATTAATTTCCTATCAAATTTGTTATTTATATTTGGTAATTCAGGTCTCCACAGAAAATAAAATTCTTCAACCTAGGACTAACGACGACTAAAATATCTTTTTTTGGGGGGGTATGGATAATTTGTATGTATTCTGTGGCTTGTTGTTTGAGTTTTTGTAATCGAAAATGCTGAGCACAGTGGATATTCCGAAAATCTCTCCAGCTAGGGAGAAGTGCAAAGGATCCAAGCGTGGCAGTGTGAGCAATCTATCAAAAAAAAATTAATTGGACACAACGCATAATGGCAGCATCATCTACTACTAAGTATTACTTAGCTCTCTTTAGGAGCTCTTTCCTTCACTGCGAAGGAAAGGAGAAACGTGCCTTGATACTAATACTTCACAGACAGGTTGACATATAAAGGATGCAAGTGACGAAAATAATCACAAAACCTGTGTCTTAGGTGACAAACAGGTCTGCAATCTTTTTTCTTCCCAACAAAATCAACCTGCCAGGCATCTGGAGGCAAGCACATTAACCAGGTATTCACTATTTTGACACCTCTACTAATGCTTTTTTGTTAATGTTTTGCAGCAGCATCTCTAGGAACAGAAATCTTTTCATCCTTCAAGAACAAGCTCAGAAAGTTGCCTTCTCCTACACTGGAGATGTGTTTAACTCTGAATCCTCACGATACTTAGGGGTAAACATAACAATACAGCAGTTATGAGGACCAGACAACATGAGAGACTGAAGAAGAAAATGGGTCGGTTTGTTGTTTAAAGGACAGAGGGGAAAAAAGCATTTACCATCAAACAAAGGGCGTTTATGTTTATGTTGCAGCACAGCCTGTGTAAACCTTCAGAAAGAAATATTAGAAACTAACAATGGAACTGATTACGTTTAAGAATAAAGAATCAGTGACTTATCCTTTTAAACAGAGGATTCTCATCTGTGTTATCTACAGCACTGTAATCCTGTTTACACACTAAATAATGCTTGTTCAACTTCTTTTCCATACATGTTCATAAATTCTTCATAAGACAATTCCTCTAGCAAAAGAAGATTTTCATAAATCTAAGTTAGTCAGTTCTGAAAATCAGCTGAAAAGCAGCTAATTCCCAAGCACAGCCTCCACAGGAAAATATTAAATACCAGTAACAGCCACACATTTTGTGAGCATCTTTCAGGAAAGGAGGGCTTCTGAAGTACAGCACTGTTTAATCAGAATCCTAACACACAAGGGGACTTTGCAGTGCTGCACAAATTCAGTAAGAACTGGGAATAAGTATTTTTCATCACTTGTTTTATCAGAATGAAATGGCAACATGAGACTAGAAAAAAAAAGTGCAAAGAGAAAAGCCCCATGGATTTGTCCTAAATTCAAGCAAAAAAAACCCAAACCACCAACCACAACCCTGAAGGCTAGCACAAGAGTAAATCATATGCAACCTAAACCCAAAAGAAATACAGTATCACATCATAAACAATTTTAACAAAATCTATTCCTAATGCAATACAGATACTAGTGAAGAACAATTGCCTGAAAGATACTCAGTTTTCCTTGAGAATCAAATTTTTCAGAAGGAAGATGGCTACAAATACAGCATCTGACACCATCCAAACTAAGCTTCTCGGAATATACAAGCTTACAAACCACAGCGTGTGGCAGGACAGACACTGTTGCTGGCCAGGCAGGAAAGCAGAGATTGTGAGGGGTACGAGTCACATGCTTATAACTTTTGGGGAGCTGAAAACAAAAGTCTGCACTGAGCTGCAGGTTGGTGATGGAGGAAAGTAGGGCAGAAGGCAGCACTGTCTACACATCCCCCTGTGGTAAAAGAGATTCTCTCTAGAATGAATGAGATCCTTAGGGAGAAACTTGAAGAACTAGAAGCAACTCGCCTCATACTCCCACAAAGAAGGGAAAGACGAACACTTTTTGGGAAGGGACCCTGCAAGCAATTTTAGTTACCCAGCAGACAGTAGAGCACACAGACAAGGGAAGGCATCACACTCAAATGAACTTTGCTCCCGTTGATAAAATCCCTAGAGAAACTGCAAGTTTGTGCACAGAGGTTGCAGGACCTCTAGTGTCTGAGGTGTTGTAAGACTTGACTGGACATGACCCTGAGCAAGCTGATCTGATCGGCTCTGCTTTGAGCCAAGCGCTGAGCTGCAGTTCCTCCAGGAGTCCCTTCCAACCTGCAGTACTCTGGGATTTCATAATTCTGCTTGTACAAGTCCCAAGTAACTGAGAAGTTAGAAAGTAACAACTGAAGTCATTCCACCAGCTGCAATTCTCTTCTCCTACCTTGCTTTGTAGGGTAATTAAGCAATTTACGGCAGAAAAACGCTACCACGTTAGTCAATAGTATACTGCTCACATATGCAAATTGAGCACAAAAAGATATGACAACTCCAAATTTAACCTTTCCGATCATCTGGCCTTGCAACGTACGTACAACGTACGTAAAGCCAGTTCTGGCAGCGCTGGTTTTCGCGTGCAGTATCACATGTCAGCAAATTTATAAGAGGAGAGAAATGGTAGATGTTAATACAAGCAGTATTAAGCATAGTTGCTCAAGGCAACATGCAGAAAGAGTCAGGACAGTTTAAAAAGTAATTTCTTATCCCACCCACTACACACACTCTCACTGCTGCCACACGCAACACACACACAAATATCAACAGAGACAGGCTTGAGTCTTTCAAAGAAAAATAAATCATTATAAACCATGCTAGGAGAACGTTTAATGTACATGTGAAACAAACTGAGCCTAGAAAGTTGTCATCTTTTATACAGCTAACTTCTTGAGGCCACTGGAATCCTCTATTTGAAGAGCTTCTAAGACTTTTCTCAGCCTGATGCATCACTAGGTCCATTTTAGACTGTGAAGATGACTCTGCAGTCTCTCTACGCTAGAAGAGTCCTGGCTCTTTCATCTTCTCCTTCCAACTCCTCCTCTGAGATAAAGCTTTATAATTAAATACTTTCAGCCCAGTTGTTTACACATCCAAGGCTTTTCAAATAAAGAATCACTAGAATTCATCACCGGAAGCAGAAAACGCTAGGTTTTTCTAGCAAGACCAGATGGAACAGCTGAAGCCAGATTGGATGATGCTTCACTAAGCAAGATAAAGCAATTTTAACCTGAGACAAACAATCATTGTAAAAGAGTTCAGTCCAACTTACTAAAGTCTAGCTAAGTTATTGACAGTTTTAATGAGACGGGTAAGCTTACTAACAGGCAGTACTGCCAAACCTACCTCTATAAAAATACTAAGAAATCAAACTCGCAGCACAAAGCAAATCAATTGGCACACAACAAATCAACGAGCGCCCAGTCCTGAAATAAAATCAACATTGGCTTAAGAGTTCACTTTGCAGAGAGCAGGGGCAGAGCATGGGTTTTATAACAAACAGAGTGAGCAATTGATCCATTTTAACTGCATTTTTAAGCCTTATTGCAAGGGAACCCAAGTTCTTTACATTTTAATAATTAGTTTTTACTGAATTTCACTAGAAATTACAGAATGCCATATGAATCTGAGCCTCATGGTTATTCAAATTAGATGCACATTTTGTATTGAAGCTTCAAATTTTTATTTTAGGTAGAATATTACTGAGTATATAGATAGCAGCTGGAATACATGCATTTTGGAGGTGGGAGTGACTCAACAAAATGCAGTGGCTTTAGCTGGAGCTAAATTTTTACTAATTTGCATAAACAGCTTTACTAGAGATCGCTTGCTGACACAGTAACTATTCTAGAAAACTAGCAAAACAATAAAATCAAAATTAGCTAGATTATGTTAGTCATTGTAAGTGCTGCTATAGCAGGCTTAGGGTCATTTAATTCTACTCTTAGTATAATTGTACATTTAATCCTTAAATATACCTTCCCTCGATTATCTTGAAATATACCTCCAATTGATTATCTCAGATTTAATTTTTTAGATGGGCTGCGAGTGAATGGATTAACTGGCACCGTCTTTGCCTAGAGATTAATTTATTTATCCAAGTCATTACAGGCCATTTACTCTGCTCTTCTGCCCAAAAAGTACTTCATTTGCAAAAGGCAAAAAGCAGAGCACCCGCAGAAATCCTGCAGTGTCTGTACTAAAGAGCGAAAAGGACTCTCTGTAATACTGCAAATGTTCCTTTTCCACCCTGATCCGTTCTCTTTTCATTACTGCCCTTGTGGCTCTCACTGCGTGTTCATGGCAAAGTTCATCTCCAAACGTCAACGACAGATTTACGCTGAGTACAAAAAGGAGCTAAGAAACACGAGGAACAATTGACACAAGGAAACAATCACAGTCCCAGGCAAGTCTGCTGAGACACAGATAGATAAAGAACAGGTAATACTGAATTAGAAACCATTCCTTGTATGTAGCTTAGTTTCTAAAACTGCAGGAGCACTTCTAAAGTTATTTCTTAGCATCTCTAACCCCTTCTGTAATAGCTGTAAAGGTTGTTACCTCCTCCGTCCTCCTGGTTTGAGCTGGAACAGAATTAACTCTCCGTTCAGTGAGTTTACTCTTCAGCCAAGTCTCTTCTAAGTGACTGCACTTTCTGAAGTTAACGGCATGTTTTCTCAGACAGTCTCTGCTTCTAGATGTGAGAGCGCTCCATGTTTGTAGTTACTGCCAAGGATGGGTGTGCAGAAAGGCTCTTGCTTATCCTTGCTCCTATAAGAACCGAAGTTACCGCGTAATCTTGTGCACCAGGCTGGAGTGACGCAAGTGAGAGGGTCCTAAGTAAATTAAAAGGTCACACTTGCAGGGAGGAGTGGAGAGGACGAGTGACTCAAGCCTGACCAACAAGGTATTTCCATTCTGCGTATGTGATACTCGGTATAAAGCTGAAGGTGAAGCTCTTCTTCCATGGCTGCCTTCGCAGGAGGACTCTGTTCTTCTGCCTTCAATCCCAGCCTGTGAGTTTTCAAAGCCACTTCCTGTACAACACTGAATCCTCTCTGGACTCTGGGGGAGTTCGAATTGGTTTTGTATATGTTTGTATATATTTCATTATTTTCTTATTACTATCTTTTCTTTTTATTGTTACTGTTTCATTAAAGCTGTTATAGGATTTTTTTTCCAACCCGTAAGTCTCCTTTATTCCCTTTCCCTTCTAGGAAGGGAGAGGAGTTAATAGAGAGCATCTGCCATCCATTTAGTGGCCATGACATATTTGGATGGATACTAAACTACAGAGAGAAAACAACCTCAGCTTGAAAGCAACTATCACCAGAAGAGATAGGACAAAACCACATCATCTTTAAAATGGAAAACTCAACAATGTGGTGCCTTCTGTAAGTAGCACAGCTCCTTCTTGCAGTTGAAAACATCAAGGTTCAGATCATCTAGGAGACCAAAATATCTTTAATAACCTGGACTTGGCTGCCCTTGCAATCACTATCACAATTAAAACCTGGTTTAGCAGTTAGATAATCAGAGCTAAACCCTCAATCCTACAGAGCTAAAACTTCAATCCTATTAAAAAGACACTTCAATATGGAGCATGTGTACAGCTTCTCCTGCCCACAAGCAAGGGGAAGCCAGGGGCTAGAAAGCAGAGAGGCTGCACAGATACCAGATCCACAGCATGGAAAGAATCAGCTGGCATGGTATTTTAAGGCATCAAAATTACACAGAGTTACATTGCAGACGTAGCTACAGCACAATTTTTGTAATAACTGTGCACTAAACTATTAGCTCAAAAGAAAGTTATTCCTTCCCGTTCACATTCCGTGCAAGACCAGCCTGTTTCCCATTTGTATTTGGCTGGCAGGGGAAGCACTTGGCCTGCAGTTACATTTTGTCAACTAAGAAGGGGAATTCTGACAGCCAAAACGACAATTAGTTGAGCTGCAACAGTAGCTCACATATGGAAGCACTTCACACCTTTATCCTACTTAGGCACTAAGTTTATTACAACCAAATTTACTATGAAGCTCAATATTTTTAGAATAATCAGTTCTAGCATTTCTTGAATTTCAAAATTATAAACCCCTAAATGAAGGAAGCAACATCCCGTTTACATCACAGCTCTGAAGAGTGTACTCCGGCATATTCCATATTGTCCTGTTCTGCTCTAAGGGAAGAACGCTAAATAATGCCTTGAAATGGTAACAGAGCTTACAACAAAACCTCCAAATGGGTTCACTAGGGGATGCACAAAAGTATTTTACATCAACTCACACCAGATGGAGAAGAGTTCTGTTCAGCTCAGCCCTTAAGCCTGATTCCACCTGCTGTTTCAGGTGGATGGACCAAAGAAATCCAAAAAGGAAAACAACTAAAACTTGGAGGTTTATACAAGAAGAAAAAAAAAAATACAACAGTACTTGAGCTGGCTTCTTTTAGTGAAGTTAATAGGCTTAAACTTCGTGTTGTCCTATATCACAGTCCTAAAAGACGACAAAACATTAACATCAAGAGAGCATTTGGAAGCAAGAAACACCCTAAATACTAAAAGTAAACACCAACATTATCTGACGAGAAGAATCTTTAGCTGCTACATTATTTCACCAGGGGAAAAACTCTGCATTCCTGAAACCCTGACAGTTGGACAGCCCAAAAAGAAAAACTGTTCTTATCTGTGGTATCAAAACTCGACTCCAGAACTTACTATATCCCTCAAGAACGCTTAGGTATTCAGATTGCATCAGACGAACCTTGTTTTCCCAGAGGAGAATGATAAAGATCCATGCTGCTTCGTATACATACAAAAACCACAGCAGAGAATAAGTCCTTGGTTTGCTAGTGGTAGTGATTAATGCCCTGCTGCAAGTGCCTGCAGGCTGTGCTGGGAATGAGCACAGCCAGCACCAAACGCCTTCACCCACTGGGCCCTGTTGCCAGGAACCAGCAGCCAGGGACACCAGCAAGGTTCTGCAGCAGCCGTCCCACCCTCACCCCGCGGAACAAACATCTCTGTTGGCTTTTGAAAATCACCACTGAGCCACATCTCTCAAATTAGTTTTTCCTTATAAATAGCATTCTATAATAGAAGCAGCTGAGTTGGTTGTTCCTCAAGGGTAGTAATTTAATGGCTTTTTCTATTTCAGACTTTGGTTGGTTGGTACATCTCCTGTACAGTGCTGAGCGTTAGCTAAAAAGCCCTCTCCCATTCCTTTAGGGTATAGCTTCTGAATAAGAGATAGAGGTTATATCATAGAAAGCACAGGTATTTTGAAAACAAAAACCCAGGCCTAGTCAAAAAAGAAATAGGAATTAATTTTGATAGCACTGATAGAGGAACCAGCACTCCCTTCTCCTAACTCCTGTAAAAGCAAAGGTCACTTCTTTTGACAGGTATATTTTGACAACTGAGCCCCATTAACACACTACCAACTTCTTCAGAAATAAGAATCATCCAGTACCTAGTTTGTTGTTTAGGGTTTTCTTTAAGAAAATCATTAGCGGAGATAAGCTTCATTTGAATGACACTTGTGGATTCCTCTTTTCTTCTACATCTACAAGAATCTAATAGTTAAAAAAAGAAGTTTGTGTCTTCAATGTCAAAATTTTGCCAAGCAGTATCATCTGGATGCATTTTCTCATTCACTGCTGCTGCCACTAGTTGTTACCAACAACAACGTATCTGGACTCTGAAACAAGTGGAGTGTGATGTTTTGCAGCTGCTTTTATATATAACTACACATAATAAATAATTAGCACAGTCAGTCTTTTTGTGTCTTTGAAAACGAACTGGCTACTCAACACCAAACCTCAGCTTCTGCCTTGGACACGCAACAGGCCAGGATATATTTTAAAACGTGCCTAAATCCTGCAGACAGAATTGTTAAAGTGCGCTAAGTTAAACATTGATAACTTTGGAGGGTACCAGGCATCAACCACCTCATGGGTCAGACAGCATCCTTAGCCAGGTAACAGTTATGTTGCTCAAAAGATTTTTCTCTTCTTCAAAGCCTGTTTTCTCACTCTCCTTTCTCTAGGCACAACAACAAGAAGCTCCAGATTCCTGTTCAGACAGCTGGGCAGAACCTACAGTGCTCTAGGAAAACTCCACTTCCTCTCCCTGGAAAGGATGTGACCACAGCAGCCAAGAGGTGCAACCTCTGCGACAGGACGTGGCCTGTTATTGCTTTATATCTGAAGATGAACACGAAAACACAAAAGCTCCATCATGTCAGATACAACCAGTTTCACCTCTTCCGCAACTGATGTTTTGTGCTTCAGTCTTCCAAAGAGGCACTGATCAAAACGATCCAAGCTGAAAAATGTACCGGTTACATTTAAAAGAGCACAGTGACTAAAGGAGTAATTCCCAAATCGATATTCTTCAAAAGCCTCTTGTCTTAAAAACACACTATAAGAACTGCAGTTGGCTCATTTGAAAAAGTAATTACACAACTTCCTAATAAAAAGCAATTACAGGTAATTGAAAACACTGTGATAAATGGACACGACGAAAAGAATTTGAAGCTGTTTTCTAAGGACAGATCTGGAAGAGGATCAAAGTAACATATAATATTAAGAAAAAAAAGGTCTGTTTCATCCTTAGTTTTTTTGGACTATATTCAATTCAAAATGTCACAAAATAACTGGAAAAACAATCAGCTTTATTGATGTCCCCAGCCATTACACATCGTTAGAGGCAGTATAATTTAATTTAAGCCATTCCAGTCACCAGTAGAAAAGGGTTTCTTCAGCTCTGTCAAAAACTTCTTCTCAGTTCCCCAAGTCTCACGTTCTCCAGGTGCCCTACAATCTGTGGGGTCTCCGAGTAAAGAGTTTTCCCGGTGGGCAGCACTGGTAACTGAAGCAGACAGTAGAAGCTGAAGAAGTTTGGCATGGCGAGAGACTTTCAGTGCAGGAGATGCTCAGTACGCAGCCGTAAGCCTCCTCAAAGAGTCGATGCTTCAGAACTGCCCTTTACCAAGTAAAGGCCACAAAAGCACAAATCAACGGGCTGATGAAGGATCAGGTGGACAAGTTCTGCCCATAATCACTTAACAGGAAAAGGGGTCAGAAAATACAGCTTTCCAACTCTAAGCACAGTCAGCTATACTCATGAGACGTGTTGCAAAGAGCAACATGGAAGAATAAAGAGGATACTATAAAGAAAAAAGTACAGTAAGTAATTAACAAAAGCATCTGCTGTTGTCCATGGTTTGCATCTAACCCACGTCCAGTTGCATTCACAAAAGAACCGGCCCAAAGGGACCGAGCACACTTACCTCTGTGCTTGGCTGCAGCGCCTGTCCATCCTGGGCTGCAGATGGTACTATTGCCCACGTAATGTTGGCACTAGCAGAGGATAAGGAACTGAGTGCACCGTTTTTCAGTTGCTCTGTGGAGTGCGACTTGGGCCCAGGCCATCCCAGGATACCTTCTGAAGCAGAAAATGGGTGTCAACTTACGAGTTCTCATCATTCTACTAATAGAAACGAACTGTCTTCTCTGCCTCCACACAGAGTTTTACTTTAGTATATTCAATATTTTACTTGGGAATATTCTTTACATTTTCTATGTCAATTTAGCTGTGAAAAAAAATTTTTTTTTAAGTCAATAAAGGAAGATTTTTAAAACATTACTCCTACCACCAGATGGATTTATACATAAAGACTGCATCGCCTGGCACACCTGGGTAATTAAGCAAGTGTCCTCTATTCACTATTTTCACAGTTATGAAGCTATCCAAGTAAATCCTCCATTTCTTCTGCCCAAAATCAGAGTTTTGAGCTTAGCAGCCATATTTTATTTCTATCTGTACTATTAAAAGCTCTCCCTAGATGAAATGCTATAATGGCTTGCTGGCCCCAAGACCACAGTGTAGAAGAGGCCTCATTAGAAAGATACACATTAAACACGAATCAAGCAGAACTAGACACCAGAAAAACTCCTGTTTCTGGGTGCATCTGATGTGCAGGATGGGCCAGTATTTAAGGATGCCAAGACAGAAAGAACGATCAGCTAAGGACACTGCCCATTTGTTCCTCCCTTACTGCTCTAAATCACAGTATCAACATTCAAATCAGTAGCCCTCAGCACAGGGCTTAAATTTCAGCTATTAATTACATGCTGCTATAAAATGCAGAGATACGGGCAAGAAAATCGCAGCTCTTCAATCATTACCATAATTTGTATATGAAAATACAATCAGTGCCACAGGGAAGATCTCTTCTCATCACTGACAACTTTTTAAGATGACCCAAATCAACACAAAGTACCTTAAAGAACATGCAATTTTTCCTCACCGTATCACCAGAGGTTAATTAGGAGGCAACCTCTGATAAAGGAAATGGTTTGATCTGGTGAGGTAATGCTGTGTACTATCATATTCACACTTATATTACTAAAAAAAGGGCCATGAATCCTATAACTGACCTCCTACCCAATTCTAAAGATAAAATAATGATGGAACATTCCTCCCATCTAAAATGGCACTAAGTTATGACGCCATGACGAAACTTCAGGTCTGCTGGCTTAGCGTGATCCTGTGGCAGTTTTTTGCTGAAGAAAAGCATATGCAAATACTTAAGCATAAAATGACTTTCAAAGATCTGAGTAATCAACGGGGAGGGGGTGGGGAAGCCTATTTTAACACGACTCGAATTTTCCATTGCCAGAGGAAGAACACCCCTGTGGCTCTGCTGTCAGGCCACACACTGCAAAGGTTTGGGGGTTTCAAGGACTATGCCAGTAGACCTAAGTCCTGGTCTAATTCAGTGAACCATGTGAGAAACTGCAAGTATCAAACAAAGGCTCATTTTCTTGGATTGGCTCTACACATTGGTCCTTCACATCGGGACACCAACATCTGCCTCCATTCCAAAGATGGAGCTAAATCAAGACAAAATGTTGGTAACAAGGCTAGGAACCGAGCATTCAGGGACCACAGTTTTAGTCTCTCTTTGCTTGCTTCTCAGGTCTCAGTTGATTTGCTGATGGGAATAAAGAATAACTCCAGATCCCTCAAAACAAGCTTCGATTCAGAGGATAATCTGAAGATTGTTTTGGTAGATCCAAACTGGACTCTTGCTACCCGAGAGGAAGGATGCATGTCATCGGCATCAGTGACAGACCTCAACTGGGAAAGTTCAAATAAAAACATTGGTCCTTTGGAGGGAATTCACAGGTTTGTAAACCGTCAAAGTCAACTGTCAACTTTTGATGTTAATTAATACAGATTTCAAAAGATTAAAAACAAAAAAGGCAGGAAGTTAAAATAAACATGTTTCACTTCTGAATAGCCATAAAGTTTTATGGAACATGCCCTTGCTTCTCGCTCTTTGTTACTTCGCGGTAACAAATTTCAATCTGTTTTTCTCTTTTTCCCTATTAAGCAACCGATTATTGGATTATTGCTCCTATTTTCCTATTACAGAGGGTGAAAAACAAATAGAAATAAATTAACTGGCTTCTCTTTATGCCGGTCTTTGAAAATAAGTCATCTGATCATTTCCTTGGGTTATCCATTCTCTCTCTGCACACACATCTATTTGGCCTTCACTATAAACATTTTTTTTTAATTAACATATTTTTTTAAAAAGTCTCTTTTCTGTAAATAAGCACAAGAAAAAGCTCTCACTTAAATAAAAACCTCAATTAAAGGGAAATTTTTAAGTGTGAACATTTACTTCACCAACATTAACTTATTTTTAACAACACTATAAAAGTTTTCCTCTTCAGTACAAACACACCATAAAAAGACTATTTACTTCATCTTTCTCCACACATCTTGGAGACTCTTAGAGAAACAGAAACTGTTAGAACCATGCAAGCATGTTTATCCACCTGTCCCAAGGGCAGTGCTACCCTCACAAAACAACGTATCTTGTCAGTTTAATCAATTTTTATATAGATTTTAGCAACACATTATGACCTAGCCAACACCAACAGGATGCCAAAAGTTAAGGTCCAAAGGATAACACACATCTGTCTCCTCAACACCTCTGCATATGAGAAAGAGAGCTAAATTCCATCTGCCTGGAACTTGACTACTTTGCAGGAGACATATGCAGCAAAAGACACTTGTCACATGCCACACAATCCTAAATAAAAGTCAGCTCTCTGACAAGTTGAAAAAATTCCATGGCTAGTGACAAAGTGAGGAAACCTTGGGCATCAGGGAACCTTCGATGATCTTGAATCTACAAATCTTAATCTGAGATGTCAGCGTTGAAGTATGGAGTAAGAAATCATCAGAAGTAATCTTAGGATCATCTAAGATCAGAACACAGTCTTTCTATAGAAAGTGAAAAGAAATAACAACATGGCTCCTACTACACTCACACTACCCCCTGTACCATCAAAACACTCTCATTTGCACTAGCAGAAATTACTCTTACCACAAAATGGTACAGGGAGTTGTTCTGTGTCCCGTATCAAATCAGATTATTTTACTGAAATTTACTCTCTGCAGACTAAGCTGCCATCTGTAAATACCTTAATGTACTCTAATGGTGTTGCCAGCTTTCCTGCTTCACGGCACTTTAAAATTTTTCCATCACTAGCTCAATTTCTATTCTTTTAAAGACTTCAAGAAAAAAAAAAAAAGCTGTAAAAACTAATTATATGAGAAAAAGTTTATCTTCAGAGTTGGATAAGAATAGGAAGAAACTGCTGTCACTGTTCTGATTTTAAGACAGATTTTTGTTCTGTTCTCTCTCAGTCATAGCCAAATACAGCTGACAGAAAGGTAAATTCAATTCTTATTTTGATACATTTCATAATTCTAAAGCAATTCTCCAGAAAGGCAGTTGCAAGTGATACAAAAAGCATTCACAGCTACACAGTTGATTGGAGGCCATACAAAGCACTACACCAATTAAATCAAAACACCTGTTTCTGCAGTAAACTACACATTTAGAAAGGATGTACCAAATACACAACTAGTAAAACCAGCCAGATCTCTTCTACCTGCACACTGTTGGTTCTGTGGTTCCAGGGTTGAAAACACAAACCTGATTCCTCTGGAACCTCAGTGCATAAGCACCCATAAAATGAGAGTTCTTACAGAAAACAAAACAACAACAACAAAAAAATAAAAAAAATTAGCTTCTTTCCCACTTCCCCTCAACACCAGTTTCCACCGTGATGAGCACGAAGCAGACAAGTTCATTAAGGCACAGGAGAACGCTTCTACCTAAGAAAAGTACAGCATTCAGACACCATCTACTCCCTTTACCTACAGCGACGCTGTAGTCCACCAAACAGCATCTCTTTCCGATGGCACAAGAGGCTGTATCCCACAAACACCCCCTCGGGAGAACCGTGTTTCCCTAACACAGGTACACACAGCAAGAGAGAGGGAAATTCTCCCCAAAGAGAGGGTTGACAGGAGATTTTTCAGTTAAGCAAGGCTGATAATTTTCTTTTGTTGGTTTTTAATTTCTAGGTACCTGATGTATCTTCAATGTTTTCGCATGATCACTGATGCTTAACACCTACTTCAACTCTGCAACAAAATCCTGTCTGTTTTTAAGTCACCTGATCTTGGTTTACAGACTAAAAAAAAAAAAAACAAAACACTTTCTGTTTTTTTCCTGGCACAAATGTAAGCCAACAAAAAAGACAATCACAAAACCCTTCCTTGAAGCTTTAGAGTGGAAATAAAACATATGTTGACACTACACTTCAACACAAGATTGAAGACTTCACGTCTGCTTGCAGGCTTGAGGTCTAAGACTGACAACTTATGAGAAACATCAAAATACAAAGGAAAAAACCATGTCATCATTAAACTATTCCATGACAAAGGATGCCATAAAAATATTTAAAGTCAAGACCTACACAACCTTAGATTCTGGATAAGATTCCACTAAACTGAACGCCACGCTGCTTTTGCCCCACTCACATTACTGGAAAACAAAGCAATAGAAATATTTACATTAAAAAAAAAAAGGAGACCTTTTTTTCTGTTTAAAACAATAAAGGTCTGTAAATCTGTTTGAAATAGCCACTACTTAATTATAACCTTCATGAGAGCATTCTGTAAGGTACTAAGTCAGAAATTCTCAGCTGCTGAGAAGTAGTAAAACTGCCAGGCTTGTGGCACAGAGAAGTCCCTCGGTAATCCTTGTGTAACTGGCCAGACAGAAAGCCAAGCAAGTATACAGCCCTCTGTACTTTTCAGGCAGTTCTCTCTTTGTATGGCATAATAGTCAGAGCTTTGGATGCTGAGGGAAGGGAAACTCCAGGGTAAGTTCAAATCACCAAAGCTAAGCCACCGATCATTTCTCACACTCCACACGAGCAGGACTGTGCTGGACCAGATTGCTTTCATGAACTATAGGCTACAAGCCAGGAAATAAGTTATCAAATTCCCATCTTGTCTCCCTCTCTCTCTCTACAGAATTCTGTGGATCCTGCCCCTAAATGCCCACTGGCATCTTGGACACTATGCAGCAGGTAATGAGATGGTGTCGGGATGGAAACATTTGGCAATAAATTGCACAGGGCCACCAAATCTCATGGGAAGGGCGACTCAGACTTCTTATTAGAGGAACACATGGGTTTTCAAATAACCAGAGTTGTTTTAACCTGACAGTACCAACGGCTGACAGTAAAGGTCATCTTTTGGTTGCACTTTCCGGGTATGAAAGAAAGGCAAGGAAAAAAAAAAAATAGTTTCATAGACTGTCAGGGAAAAAAGACTAAATATTTCAGCAGCTTTTAGTTCCTGTCTTTTTTCCTTTTTTTCTTCCTAAATTACATGGCACATTCACATCTGCAGAGTTCAATGCAGAATCACACTCTTCGACATTTTAGGCTCATAAAAATTTGCCACAGATTGTTTTTTAATACATAGCTGCATGGATAATTCTTTACAGATTTAAAGAAAACCACAGCCTGGAATAAATCTGCTTCAGCAGCATCCTTCTATGTAGAAAAGTCAAAATACGACTTTGGCTGTAGCACTGCGTAATATGACAAGCATTTTTATCAAATCAATCTGCATTGTGATTTCAATCTAAAAAGAAAAAAAAGGGGGCGGGGGGTGCAAAACACAACAACCAAGCAGGTTCTGCACTGTCATTAAGAATACAGGCTTATCTACCTGTTCTCCATACTTCCCCCTCCCCCCCCCTTTTTTTTTTGCCTTGCTGTCTTTAGAATCTAATAATACTTTGGCCAACCTCTTTTCCTCCTCTCTTCTGGTTTCAATAGATTTTGCATCTTTCTTTTAGACAAAGAAAGAAATTATGATACTTGAGGCTGTAGAAGCTTACAATCTGCCCACTCCAGCTTGCCTCTGAGGAGTGGTTAATTTTGCCTGCTTCAGTAGCATAATAATAAAAAAAACAAAAACACAAGGCATATAAAATAATACCCAAGAAATCCTGTGCCTACCTGATGACAAGGTCCTGTTATGATGCTGGCCCACTTGATGCATGCTTTGCTGTAACAGAGTCAAGCATTCTCCAAGGCAGCTCAGGGTGGCAGCAGAGGTAGCTTTTAAAAGCAGCAAGTCCTGATCCAAGGCAGAAAGGGGTCCAGAACTTGGGAGAGCTTCAATGGCTTGGACAAGATTCTTCTGTTGTCCCTCAACTTGGCTCATGATCTGTAAAAGTCCAAAACCACCTGTTGTCATAGGAAATATCACTATGCAGCTGTTAAATTGTTATGGATTGATGCAGTGACTCAATGTTAAGAACTACCACAAATGGATGTTAATGTTCTGATCCAAACATGCCACACACTTACCTACAAAAATGAAGGTCTTGAGACTACCAAAGGCCTGTAAAAATGTCAAGACTACGTTAAAGAAAATTGTCTATTAAAATAGTAGGTTCGTAGTAGGCTTAATAGTGTGACATACTTTCTGAAAGTCTTCATAAGGAACAGCACAAAAATTCTACTTCTCCATTATTAGTTTAGGGCTTAGATTTTCTTCCCTTTCTATGTGATCTGAGACACCCAAGGAAACTACACTGTTCCTCCTCCTTGTTTCCTACTTAAAATATCTATTTGCAGTTTAAATTTTTTTCATTTCTCAAGCATCAGTGAGGAACTGTGTTTACAAAATAAGGTAACTGGTAAGTTTATAGGCAGGAGCATAGGATGCAACTTAGAGTACTCATTTACTAATCAGATATGAATACCAGCTGTCAGGGAGAAAGTTAATCTGTTTCTAGATTTGGACCATCCAGATGAAGATGAAATGCGGGCTGCTACAGCAGATGAAAAACAAGGTTATTTGCACAGGCTGCTCCTTAAACAAATTGGCAGGCTTCCAAAATCCTTCCTAAAGTCAAAAGAAAAAGGTCCTCTTTCTAGAACGGCTGATCCTACAGGATTTCACCCAACTAACACAGCACATCACAACAACCTCAAGGGAACACCAGCTTTAAGCCACCTACAAACCCAGCAGATCCGCAGCTGTCTCAGCGGCATCTCAAGCTCCCTGAAGCAAAGGCAGAATGGCATCAGCCACATTAACCTCAAAGGACAAACCGATGCTCTCCCTGTGACACACAGGCCAAGCTGGCCAAGAAAGTAAGTAGTATTACCAATCCCGGTGTCCTGGTTTGAGTGAGAGCAGAACTAGTTCTGTTCAGTGATTTAATTTTCAGCTCAGTTCTTTTAACTAACTGTGCTTTTTGAAGTTAGCAGTGTGTTTTCGCAGGCAGCGGCTGCTTCTGGCACTGAGAACGCTCCATGTTTAGAGTTGGTATCAAGGACAGATAACGCAGACCAAGGTCACTGCTGGATCTTCTGCAACACATTGCAGATACAGAAAGTAAAAGGCTGCACCTGTGGGGAGGAGCAGCCAGGACAGGTGACCCCAAACTGCCCAACGGGGTATTCCATCCCATAGACAGCATCTTTGGTATAAAGCTGAGAAATCACAAGAGCTTCTCTGGGCCCTTGCTCTGATTCTTGCTTGCTTCTTCGTAGAATCATAGAATGTTTCAGGCTGGAAGGGACCTCCAGAGGTCTAGTCCAACCTCCCTACACAAGCAGGGTCATCTCTACCGAGGTCAGGTTGCTTAGAGCATCATCAAGCCTGACCTTGAATGACTCCAGGGATGGGGCCTCCACCACTTCCCTGGGCAGCCCATTCCAGTGATCTATCACCCTTGTGGTAAAGAACTTTTTTCTAATATCCACCCTAAATCTATCCTTTCCTAGCTTGAACTCATTGCTCCTCATCCTATCCCTACATGCCCTTTTGAATAGACCTTTGCCTGCCTTCATATAGGTCCCCTTCTGGTACTGGAAAGTCAGAATAAGGTCTCCCTGGAGCCTTCTCTTCTCCAGGCTGAACAGCCCCAGCTCTCTCAGCCTGTCTTCATACGAGAGATGTTCCATTCCCCTGATCATCCTGGTGGCCCTCCTCTGGACGGGCTCCAGTATCTCTGTATCCTTCTTGTGCTGGGGGCTCCAGAACTGGACACAATACTCTAGGTGAGGTCTCACTAGGGCAGAGTAGAGGGGCAGAATCACCTCTCTTGATCTGCTGGCCACAGTTCTTTTGATGTAGCCCAGGATGTGATTGGCCTTCTGGGCTGCAATTGCGCATTGGTGGCTCATGTCCAGTTTTTCATCCACCAGCACCCTCAAATCCCTTTCCACAGGGCTGCTCTACAGTATATCCTCTCCCAGTCTATATCTATAATGCTGGTTGCCCCGGCCCAGGTGCAGGACCCTGCACTTAGCCTTGTTGAACCTCATAAGGTTCATTTGGGCCCACCTTTCCAGCCTATCCAGGTCTCTCTGGGAGGCATCCCGCCCCTCTGGCAAATCCACTGCACTCCCCAGCTTGGTATCATCTGCAAACTTGCTGAGGGTGCACCCAATGCCACTGCCAATATCATTTATGAATATATTAAACAGCACCAGTCCCAGCACAGACCCCTGAGGGTCACGTTCCTCCATCTGGACATCAAACCACTGACCATCACTCTCTGGATGCGACCATCCAACCAGTTCTTTATCCACTGAACAGTCCATCCATCGAACTCGTAATTCTCCAACTTAAGAGATAAGGATGTGTGGAAGGCCTTGCAGAATTCCAGACAGATGACATCCATAGGTCTTCCCTTGTTGACTGATGCAGTCACTTCATTGCAGAAGGCCACTAGGTTGGTCAGGCAGGACTTGCCTCTAGTAAATCCATGTTGACTACCTTGGATTACCTCCCTGTCCTCCACGTGCCTTAGCATATTCACTGGCCAGCATCCAAGGAGGACTCTGTCCATTCTGCCTTTGATCTTGATCTGAGTGTTCCTGAATCCAGTACCGGAATCCAGCTCTTGAGCACGGTTTCCATCTGCTGCTGGGCCCTGCCTGGGACTTTCCCGGTGCCTGCTCCACAACATCAATGGTGACAGTGACGTAACTGCCATCAGTGGGGCTTGGGTTTGATAATGGTTTTTATATTCCATTTTCATTATTATTATTTTCATTTTCATTCAAGCTGTTCTAGTTTCCTTTTCTAATTAATAAGTGTCTCTCTCTTATTCCCTTTCTCTTCCCCTTCAGGCAGCCCTGATCCTAAACTGCGACACTTGGCTTTCTCTGTGACGATTTAAATACTTTAGATCTTCCTGCCCTTCTTTTGGAATATAAAACCTGAGGAATAGTCTTCAGACCTCCTCAGCCACAATCTGGTATACACATGAGCAATTTAAATTTTAACATAAGGCATTTTCCTTTTTTGGTATTGATCTTCACACATGTTTAACACCTTTATAGCAGGGATTAAGGTAGGCCTATCCATGTATGTGAAAAAATCCAAACCACTATGATCCATGAAAACCAGTTTAGTTTGTTGCTAATCACCCTGTTACGAGCCATATTTTAAATGCCTATTGTCAGAAACCAGAATTGCAATCAAGCAGCAGGCAAGCAGCTCTTAAAAGCATCAGTGTAACACACACAAAGTTTCTAACGCATTTAAAACCTGCAAGCCAAGCGTTAGAACTGGAGATCACAATAAGACGACGTAGCAAAAGCAGCTAGAGGCGAGGTCTTGGATAAATAACTGATGAGGGCTATAGAGTTTAGTGTTCCCACTAGTTTTAGAATCAAAATGTTTCCTGTATTTCTTAGTGCAGCATTTTGGCTGTTACACAAGGAGTTGAAGATGAGAGTAAAGTCCCTCAATAAACCTGTATAATAATGTAAACTGAATGGTACACTTAAAATATATGAGCCATTTCTATGGTTACTTTCTCCTGGAGGGCATTTACCTAAGTACTTTCTGCACTTAATGTTCGAAACTTGGCTAGCCATCTAATATTACACTGTCATATATTACCACTGAGAACATTCCAAAATATCTTCTACTTAATTGAATAAAAATAGCACTGAAGTGTGGGTTAACAAAATAGCATACCTATCTTGGAAGCAGTAATTTGCATCCTAAGAAGAGCTGCAGAAGGTAAGCGCACCTCGTGGCATTCAGGGTGCGCTCAGAAGAGCACTGCAGCCCCAGCCACCCACTCAGCAACAGGCCAGGAAAGCAAGGCCACTGAACACGCAGCCAGCAGATCCGATACCCTCCTCTAAGTTTTATGGAAGTATGGTTTCTTTAAAGCTACATTTTCAAATTCTCAATTTTAAATGGAAACTATTGCAATATTTGTGCTTTAACTGTGAACAAAAAAACACCCTTGTAGCTTTCAAAAAAGGTAGGTCAGTGTATGATAGGATAGGGGATGCTGTTTTGTGTATGTACATAAACCGGAACAATTGGATTCTGGTTTACATATAAAACTAAGCAACAGTTTTGCAGGCATACAAAAGCTGGAGACTGAATTCCCTTCAAACGTGACTTCTCCCAAGCTTCTTTGGGAACTGACCATTTACTTAAAATTTGTAACTGTAAAGAGTAATCTTATCTTTTCTGCAACTGCTTAAGAAAATGGACGACGCAACACTCTGACCGCAGCTATCATACGCGCTTTACTATCCCTAACCTAGAAATAGTCGTTTATTAAATGATTAAAATCCGCTGGCTTTGCACATGCTCAATTACTACTAAGTTATGGGCTGAAAAATGTTTTTCAAAAGCCATGTTTGCGTAATTTGTATTTTTCAGATGTGGAGAGGAAAAAAATATAAATCAGAAATAATGAACCAAGTTCACTCTAGACATAACTCGTACGAACAAATAGTGTAATTGTAACAGAACATTTGCTCTATGATTCCCATAGCAACCTTAATTCTTCTTGCCTGGGTATCTGGAATCCAGGATGACTCAACCTTTGTATGAATACAAAACCAAATACAAGGAACAAGGTTTAGTTTAGGGAGGTGTAACTTATTTTAACTCTTAGAGACCTCACAGATACTGCAAAGGCAAGGTAAAAATACAGAGAATACAAGAGTATTCAATCCATGTTTATGCAATTTAATAATTCCTGATTGATAGAATTATTTTCACTTCCTCAACCCCAAAGTGAGACAGTTAATGCTACTTACTGGGTAATTTTTATGAGCACATGTACATTTACTACTTAGGAAGATACTAGGACTGACGCTCCCAGAGATATACGCATCCCATTTATCCTCTGAGAAGACAAAGGCTGCATTTATTAATCTTCCCAGGAGTAACTTCAGCTGGAGCAAACAGACACAGGAGATACGACTTCCACAGACAAGTCAAAACGAGCCTCCAAAGAAAGTGCCATGAAAGATACCAAATAATTTCATCTGTTCTATATGGATATATTCACTTTTTGTCTATAAGGACCTGGGTAGCAGCCAATCACAGTAACGCTTGCACTAGTGTGTTCGTAGCGTATCACTAGAACGGGGGCCAGGATCAGTTCAGAAGTGTGTAAAATGAGACATCTGCAGCTGTGCCTCTGAGCCCTCACCTTGGGTTTAGAACTGGTTTCTACTCTTAGAGGTTTAATGCCCCTAAACAAACGCTAACGACTCCCATTCAAACTCAGCTGGAAGCAGCCCTCTCAACACCAGACAGCTCAGCTGCCACTGAGCAGGTCAACCTACCTGGAACACAAACTCCTATTACAGTATTTCTCAAGTCAAAAAGTGTTTCTAAGTACAGTTAAGTAGTAGCAGCTGTAGTGCAATTTACACAAGCACGTTCTACGCAAAATAAATATCAACAGCGGAATGAAGACTCAAGGCCTCATTCACTTTCTGTTGACTTCAGTGGATGTAGAACTGACCCAAAAGTTTTCTGCTGTTTTTTTCTCCACTATGTCCAGCTAAGAAGAAATCATTGCTTTCTGAAAAACAGCTGAGGTCTTCCTTTGGGTTTTTTCAAGCACTTTTTTCATTATTTGTTTTACAGTGGAGACAGTAGGCCCTGTTTCCCACACCCTGCTAATTAACATGAAAAGTTTGTGACAGTGAGTTTGCAGACAAAAAGTGTAATACATACAACATATATAAAGTATAGATCTAGTGGCTATTATGATGTAACCTATTAAATAACAGAAAATTTCATTTTCTGATCAGCATCCATCTATACTTAACTGGCTACCTATTTTATATATGACATGATGGACTTGATTAAATATAATTAAAAGGATGAATCCTTAGCTTTAATTTATTACGTATAGCGGAGGGTGGGAGGCAGATACTTTAAACACAAGCCCAGAAAAAACTGGAGATCTATAACTAACAAAAGGCTCCTCCTCTGTGTCCTTTCCCTTCTCTTTCCAAAATCGCCCCTTACAGTACCACCGTATTATTTGGGCAAACGAACAGATATCAGGGCACACAGATTTCAAAAGTGAAATGCTGTAAATGCTTTCTGCATTATCCATAAACTACAAAGATGAAACTCCCTGGTCAATCCAACTGAGACATCTATGGAATGTATTAACTATGCTAGTTTTCAAGTGCAGGAAGACTCTGGTGAAAAGAATCAACCACGAACTGCAGTGAAGAAAACACCACAAAGCTTCCCTTTATACTAAAACATGTCTAAAAGTAGAAATGGATATGATTTTAGGTAACTAGATTTAAACCTGCCTAGCAAAGGCAGAGCAGCCCAGACTGCAGCAGTGCCACGGCTACCAGGCCTCTCCCTGATAAAGCACTGACATTACAAGGCCAGAAAGACCGAAGTGACTGCATTTAGCTACATCCACACCTTTTAGTTACGTGCACATGTTGAGATCATTTTCATTCCGTAAAAGCAAATATTTGATTTACAAGCCATGCAGTTCTGAAGGTCATCTTTGTCACAAAGCTATCTCTCATCCTCCCACACTGCAAAGTCAAGATGAGAACTGTCAGTGAAAGCAATGGATCCAATATATAGCACTTCTCCCTGCTTACACAGAGGTTTAACAAACTAACCAAAATTATATACATACTTTCAAAACCACATCAATTAGCAGGGGTTTTTTAAATATTCCTTGAGGGTACTTCATCCTGCTTATGCATTATGTCCTCTTCAAGGATTCAAAAATTTAAAAAATACATGCTGTTTCTCATTCTCCAGAAGCATACCAACTCTTTCCATTGATTCAACAACTGTATTTTACAAGATGTAAAATTTGTTCATATAGTCATTTTTGTAGCATAATTAAAAAAGCTTATTTGCATGTGAAAGCTTCGATGACTTCATTCTTTAAGGGGAACACTAACGCTGATCTATAATCCTTTTGTAATCACTTCACCCAAGTCACACCAACCAACTTCCAAATAAAAAGCAAAGATCTGGGTGTTGAGGAGGGGATTAACTCTCTCCTATTGAGCTTCTAGATACTACTTTTCTTTGTTTCTGGTTAAAAAAAAAATAAAAATCAATAGAAATACTAGAATAGATTTAAGTGCACTTTTGTGAAGACCTCTGGACCCATCTCTTTGTTCCTAATTTTAACACAGAAGGGTAGATCTAACAGTCACCACTGACTCACAGAAAGAACAAGAACGTTCTCTGAAAAAATAGGCAGCACACATCCAAGTCTATTGCATTCACTCTGGAACAGCAGGGAGAAGGAAACGCACAGAGCATGCCAGAGAAATGAATTCTGTCTGCCTCCTTCATCTGGAAAAACGGACTGATCCTCTCACTAGACAGAAACTAGATCAGTCAAGCAGCCACTTTCTACTTGAGACTGGGAAAGAGGGCAGAAGGACATGAATTTTCCACTGATACACTCTTCTTCAAGCAGCAGCACACGCATAAAAAAACTCCAATACACAAAGAGGTGAAGTTCACACTCCTCCTTATAAAATTTTCTTATGCCTTGTTTATCTTAGTACCATTTTCCCTCCCTGAAAAATGCTCATTTCTTTTTTGACCTTCAATTACAGCTATCGGTTCAATGTCCGAGACTTTTTATTGTAGTCCTCTAAGTTGCTCTCACAGGATATGGTGCTCAAACACACACCAAACATAGCAAAATAATTATATTTCACGATTACAGATTAAAGTTGTGTAATATTTATATTTTAGGATGACATCACATTGCAATACGTGGCAAACAAATGAGTCGGTAACCCTCAGACCTTTTCTGCAGGGACGATATCCAGGCACTTACTGTTTTACTACAGGCTAGTATATTATTTCTTTCTTCCCAAGTGTAGTTCTTTGCATTTGCTGACTTCTTCCCTTCCCAGCTTATTAGGATCAGCACATATAATAATTCGCACTTTAAAACTCCTTTCAGCCCTACCCGGCTTCATTTCTGAAAGCTACAACAGCTCCCACTCTTTATTTTATTAATAGGTTTAAGGTGCACTCTGAATTCATCCTATGAGAAGAAATACATTTAATAAGGTAGAAGCAACTTGGAGGAGATAACTGGTAGGCTGAGACAAGATATTCTCATGAAGAACAAACGTTTGTTTTCTGTAATGTAAAGAAAACATAGGTGACATTCTGACAGTGCGCTCTTCGGAGCAAGGAAGGCCTACTGCTGATACAATAGAGGGAAGTTTTTACTTTTTATGCTACAAGCATTTTTCATCAGGATGTGTAATTTGAGTCTTCATTGTGAGCACGCACTAAGAATTTATTCAAATTCTTATTACGAAAGGTCTCCATTTATAAAACATTTATAGAGCAGAAACTTAAAAGTAGACTCCTGAGAGAACAACTTGATGGACTGAGGTAGGTATTATAAGGCCATGTGATAGAAAACCATTTTAGAGCAGCCAGGCTGCCAGCAGTTTCTCTGGTAGAAGGGCACGGAGCAGGACCTACAAAGGCACTCCTAGAGAACAGCAAGAAACTCAGATGAAACAAAAATAACAAGGAATGAAAGTGAGATCAAAGTGAGTTCTGTCAAAGTCTACCATGGTTTTTAAACTTTAAATTGTACTCTTCCTGTTCTCTCTCAGACTTCAATGGGTATACAAGTTACACTCAAACCCTGGTAAACATGCTTTGAAAGAAACATGCTTTTTTGTTTACTTTTCATGTGTTTGTCAGGTCAAAGCATTCTTCCATCACAAGGCCAGCAACAGAAACTTGACAGCAAAGTTAAGAGTACAGCCATGTAGAAGCAAACTGCTGAGTGTGGGGTGCTGTGCTCTCTTTCCCATTCATTCATCAGACTTACTCAAGTTTGGGTCTTTTTTTTTTCTAATTAAATGCTTCAGCACTTTCTTTCCAATCTGAAAGGTTTTGCTGCACACAGCTTAAAAAGAGATGTTCCCTCAGCACTGCAGCATCACTGCAAAGTCTGGGAGCTGTGGCCAAACTACTGCCTCTTTTAAGCACATATTAATGTTAACATTACCATAAAAAAGCCTGTACACACCAGACTAAGCTCAACCACAATTAAAGACCAGCTTCTGCTCAGAGAGGGGATCAAAACAAACCAGTCAAACATCAAGCAGGAAATACAGAGAACTGTTAACTTACCAGACTTGATTGCTTATTCTAAAACAAAAAAAACCTCAGAAGTTAGAGCAAAACAGCAGATTTTTCTCTCTTACCTCTCTGACTTCATGGAGTTGACCAGAACGTTGGCTCTTGGCTCTTCGAGCGGCTGCAGGTGATTTGTGATGTGTGATGGTTACAACAGTTGGCCCACTTTGATTCGTATGTTTCTGACTACCAGGAACTGCAGAATTAACTGTCCCAGGTGGCAGCAGAGATGAGCTCCTGCTTCGTGAGGATGAAATGATCTAAAAGGAGCAACGGGATGTTTCTATTAGCAACCTTTACACAACTAAGTTACAATTCAGGCTATAGATTTGTGCCGTCCTATCTGCCTCACAAACTTAAATCTGGAGGTGTAACTGTGCTCGGGAGTCATTTATTTCTTCTGAAGCATCTGCATGCTCAGCAGGGATCTTCTTGGAAACACTGTGGCTATCACCTTTGTTTCTTGAATTGTCTGAAACTGGCCTTTGCAAAAATCTACACAAATTCTTACATATTAACGTGCTGCTAAATTCTTAACACTGTATTTTTTAGGAAAGATTAGGAAGGATTTTTCAGCTAGAGTAATAACAATGCAAACACAAATATTTTTTTATGAAGCTACTGATCTATAATTCACCAAACTGGTGCGAAGAGCAAAGAAAAAAAGAAGTCTTAATGCTTTCACCTAATGAACTCCTGATACAGTGCAGGGCTGTGTTCAACATTAGAGAAGCTGTAGTTTTGCAAAAGCCAATCCCCACACCAATTAAACACTAATATTTAAAACAAAACATAGCTTAAAGAGTCAACACGTTTTGGAGTAAGCTTGAGATAAACCCTATATACCAGAAAGGCCAGAAATAAATTCCCAGCAGTATCCGCAGTGTGAATACTCCTAACATACAACCCATAAAATACAGTCTGAAAATTCAAGAACTTTCTCTGTTCTTATCTAACTCTTTGTCAGCATTGCCATCTTGTTGGTTTTCTGCAGCCATCAAACCTGTGTTTTCCTAGAGGTTTTTAGGACAGCGATTGTTAATCAAGCTCAGATGTGCACTAGAGCACCATGGCACATCAGATACAAAAGTGCAATATAAATAAGCTTTTCCCTTCTATATGAACTGACGACTGCATCTGGGAAATTAAACCTGCAAAACCTCAGGAAACACAAACCACTTCAGAGTTACCTTGAGTAGCACTCTAAGGAGGTCAGGTAAATACACAGCCCCAAGGGTGAAACACCATTTCACCCTTCCTACAACCCTGCAGAGGTCCCGAGGGCAGCCTCTGGCACTGCTAGCGCAGCCGCCCTCCATGGGAGCTGCTCCTGCTGAGGCTGCCGGCAAACGCACAAATATATTGCTTGGACACAATCTCTCTTCTTCCTCACAGGCTTGACATCGCAATTCTGTGGTAATTTCGCTAAAAGACTTGAAATTCTATGTGGAGAGGTTCCAAGGAGCACTGGAACGGAACTCAGGCAATCCTGTCACCACCACACTGACTGTAAATGACAAGGCAGATTGTCTGGTGCTGCCAAGAAAGAAGAGTAAAGTAAGTTAACATGATCTCTCTGTCACTCCCACACGAAAGGAGGCTTTCTGAGGCATTTGAAGGTTTAAAAAAAAAAAAAAAAAGGAAAAGGGGTCACCACATTCCCAGTGTGCAAAGAGCTGTTGTGCTTACAGAAATATGCATTATTCCATTTGTCTAGACTTAGGTTTGCGAACGCTTCCCAGGGTGGTGGCTTGACTGTTTTTGCAACAAATACGTTCTTTACTACCATGATTAATAAGATTATAATAATAAGCATCTGTAGAATGAGACATTCAAAAACCATCCATCCTGGCTGATAATTCACAACTGCATTAAAACTATGTTTGACTCTAAGGGCACAGGGGCTGGAATTTGTCAGCAGGGCACAGAAGGTCGCCAGGTTTTTAAATTCATCTCCCATTTGAAAGAGCACTGCTTAGATATAACTACTATTAAAATAAGAGCCAAAGGAAAATGCATTTGGGAGAAGGAAGAAGATGAGAGAAACTGGGTGCAACTGAATTTCCTTTTTTAAATAGCAGTTTCACAGAATAAGGCTGTCCCTAGTATATGATAGCAGAGTACACTTATTAGTTTTTCTTTTCTTTTTTAACTGACTAGTATCAGACCATTTCTAAACTAAATTTAGGATGTAGATAACAACAAGATAAATTCCTTTTTTTTTTTTTTTTTTCAGCCTAAGATCTCTAAGATTGCTAAGGGGTCTCTATCAGTCGGCCTCTCCAAGAGTTCTCCTCTATCCATCTCAGCACAAAAGACTTGATCAATCCTGTGCAGCTCACCAAGTCAGGAAGGTGGCAATCCGGAATTAGCACGTGCACAGTCCGTGCCAAACACCAGAGCCAAATACATAGGTTTGAATGATTCCTACAGCTCTATACGCAATTTTTTCTCATTGCTTTGTTTTCTGCCCCTTCACCCATTTAGTGACCCAACATTTCCAACCCACGTGTCAGAAAACTCCACCAGCCCACGACCCAAATCCTCTATCATATAATTTGGGATTATTCTTTAGAGGATGTCGGTAACACAAAAACCGCAAACGAGCTCAGCACCACGACCTCCAGCTACCCATAAAGTTATCTATCCCTAGGCAAAGCCTCACAATAAATGCAACAAATTCCAATTCACAACTGGCAAAAGCAGTCACACACAAAGTGCGGGTGAAGGTCCGCAGGAGGCAGCTTCTACAACCACTCAAACCCTTTTGTAGTGGGACTACACTCCTCCACGCCCCAGAGAAGAGCAGCAGAGCATTGCACCTGCTCTGCTCAAGGAGACGGAGGCGGCAGCTAATTCTTTCTGACAGCTTCTTCCTGCCACTGTCAGAAGAGGCCTCTCCAGGAACTACACACTCACTCCCTTAGGCACTTCTGAATTCTACAACACATTGTCAACACCTCTGTCCCAGCCAAATACTTGACTCCTCTTTTACAGAACTTCACGTTAAATCCTGGGAATGACAAGCATCACTGATACATAGCTGTGAAAAAAAAATTATCTTTTTTTTTGTTTTCGCTAAAATGTTTTTACTAAAGCGATGCTTTCCATGGCTAAAAACACCCTAGTAACACACCATACAACAACTATTCAAGCCACTCCCCCAGAAAATCAAAGCAGGAATGGTAAATGGTGGATCTTAATCCCCTGCTCTTCCCTCTAGTGCTGCTGGTATGACTGAACTGCCTCTCTAACTACGATCTTGTATTCTTTGGTCCTGCTGCTTTCTGGATCGCAAATAAATGAAAAGTCTGATGAAAGGAAGACATAACCTCTTCAACAATTAGTAATGCATGGTGCCAATTATGAGTCAAGAAATCCACATGCTGAAGCATCCCAAAATGATTACAAATATTCTTTCCTGAGGCTACGCTTTACCATCGCTTCAATAGTTTGCTTGCTAATAAAACGAAACTAATAAAAGAATAATAAAGAAGCTAATTAAAGATTAAATTGTAACTTGCATTCATCTTGGGTTTATGACCTACAGCTAGCTGAAGTGCACTTAGCTAACATAGACTTGGGATACGATTTTCACTTTAGTAGACTGTCCAACTCCAAGATAAAAAAAAGCAGGATAATTAATGCTTCCATTTGGGTATCAAAAATTGTAACAATTAAAATAATGTAACAGTAGAACAGTAAGTTCCAACTATCTTGATGTTTTCATGACTCATTCCCCCTGGAGATTGCCCTTCCTGCTCACAAATAAGCTGAAGAGTTTTTCACCACTTACTGGAAGCCAACAGTTCTGTTTCTTTCAGAAAGTAAATACAATGTTCCAGAGACCAATAAACTAAATTCTGAAGAGAACTGTCGTATCTGTTTATGACTGATAATCATCACTTTCACAGGCACTGTGCTATGGACATTTTCTATAGAATAATAAATACTGAAATGACATCCTGTACTCTAAGCCCAGAAGCAATACCTGCTTGCAGCTCTAGAGCAATGAGAAGGCACACGCTATCAGAAAGTAATGATGAGTACACATTCAGTATTTTAATTCCTATCTACGTCTTTTCCCAAGCATCCCAAGGAAACAAACACTGATAAAAGAAAACTATGGACAAAGATTTGCTTAATTTACAGTATAATCATTCACAAATATTAAAATGCAAATGATTGAATCTACATAACATCCAAACTTCAGCACTGAAGAGGGACAAGCTTATGATACGCTTTGCGTATTTGTGTAAAGGACCACCTGATGGAATATTATAGCGCTCCAGCATCTTCAGTGAGGCAACTCATGTGTCTGCTTTTAAGAGGCTACGACTGTCATTCCATCACAAAATCTTCTTTGTCAAGAATCATTTGAGCACGTCATGCTCAGACCTCAATGCTGTTTTTTTCCATTTCTGTAGTGAGCAACTCTTAGCTTCATGCTGCTTCCAGGGGGAGGAAAAACGGTGTCAAATACACACACATCTACAGGCAAGCACTGCTTCTTTCCTAGCCTCACCACTGTAAGGACTTCTAATTAAAAGACACTTCGGAAGCACCTTTCTTCAGCTCCCTTCTACAGGTCAAGGATGAGAGGAGGAAGAGGAAAAGCAGGCCAGAGAAGAGAAGAGTAAACTTGCTCAAAGGAAAAGAGAGTGCATAAAAGAACCAAACCAACACTCCTATAGACTTGAAACTTTCACTGATCTAACTTTATGCAAATGGTTAACATGCAGATGTTAACAATAGTCAGTGAATAACCCATTTAGCAGCAATTTAAAGGTATCTCCATGGCCCTTCATTAATAAGACAAGAAGAAATCTGATAAAACCAAAGATCTACGATAGCCATTCTTCCCACTGTGGAGAAGAATTACACATCCATCTCATAACTATTGGATCAGTGTTGACCTCAAACTTTCAGGCATTACTACAGGTGCTGTTTTGCATCACTGCGGTTGCCACTGAAAGAGGGAGGTCTGGACTTCTTTACCCACCATCTCTACATGCTGGCTCCGAGGCCCACTTGACCTCATGGAAAGACATTCCAGGGATTTAAACCAGAAGGGAAACAGAGATGCAGACACACATACAAAATTTTCTGCAAATTTAGCTTCCCCAGCTGCCTTTCCAAAAGGCTGGGTGACAGTTCTAACAGGCACCAGGAGCACTGCTTGAGGAGAAAGAGAGCACGACAGTCCACCAAAGAAGCAGGCTGGCTCGGTTTTAAATACAAAATCCCACACTAAACTAGAGAGAGGTCAGGTTTTGGTCAGATCCATTGCAGCCATCCTCCATTCAGGGCGAAGAAGAGAGCAGGGCTTTACCACCACAGGCTGCTGGAAGCAGAGTCCAGTTTCCCCAACATCAGCGTTTATCTGATTCTTCAGTGAGCTGTTCAGAGATCAAAGCCCTCTTTAGTAGGATCCCATTTTTCCTGTTCCTGATGCCCGAGTTAACACACGACCACAAAGACGGCAGAGCCCGCACAAAGGGTGCCAGCAAAACGGGACGGCCAGTGGGAGCTGGAGGGAATCGGCAAAAGAGTTCAGCTGGAACGTGAATCCCCATTTCTAGCAGCTCACAGTGCAGCTCCAAGGCAGAAGTTGAAACAAAGGGGAGTCTACCTCCTTATTCCAGCACAGACCTAAGCTGAAAGCTACCATCTGAGCACAATTTAAGACAGAAGCTACTTCAGAAGACAAAGGCCTCTGTTCCAGCAACTGATCCACACAGTGAAATTAAGAGCTGATATAAAAGTCCGCGTGTTCGGTTTTAGTAGTGCTTTTATAGCCATCATCATTAAACAGTCAAGAAAAAGGGGTATGAAACAGAAGAACTAACAAGCTTGTGACAATGTATGGGTATAAAATTATTCTTGGAAGTTACCACAAAAATTATGCATAAGACTACTTGATCTTGGAAGTATTTTACATCATTGAATTCCAATTTGACTAATGCTTTAATTAAAACTTGTACAATAATATTCATTTAGAATAGTCAAAAAAAACCCCAGCGATCCTATTGAGACATAGAAGATTTCTTCCAATACAGCGTGATTTGGCACTCTGTGGAGGTTGAGCAAGCTGTAATTAAGCAAAATGAGACTTATATGGGAGTACCAAGAACATTAAGAGCACTGTACAGCATGGGAATTATTAGCTAGAGAACGCTATCCTTTTACCATGTTTTTATCATGAAGATGTAAAGTTGAATTAAAACAAAGTGACAGACTTAGCTTGTGTTCCATCCACTTGTTAGCTGCATAGCTCACCTTGGCACCATTCAGTAGGATGCAACTAAATTTAGTCATTAGTATACAACTTCCCCCCACCTTTTTATACATTTTTTTTAATCACTAGCCTGCTTCATTTCTCCACCACTCCCATCATCCCCAGCTGAAGCTTTAAAGATGGTAAGAACAGCAAGTCATACTGTAGCATTTTGAACCAGGCAGTGGCTCTGAAAAGGAAAGGAAACCAGTGCTGATCCGGATCCAGTGCAGAAAGTAGGAATGTTCTCCCATGAATGTTCCACAGAAATAGTGACATAGCTTCAGCTTTGAAAAACATCTTCTGATTCTCTGTTTTCCTATGAATCTCCTTCCAATAGCATCTATTCAAGACTTCAAACACATTTTCCCCCTCCAGTATGAAAGACTTGTAGCTAATAGTTGCTTCACTGGTATTCTTGGGAACCTTCCCACTGCTTGCCTTGTTATCCCACCATTCTTTCCCAGTTAATCTATATTCCACTTGCATAAGACAAAGGACACACCTCACTGCATACTTTACACTTCCCATTCCACCTCCTTCTCAAGTGTAGGACTCCTAAAAAACAGCTAGAAAATTCTGCCTGTCATTCTTCCTGTGAAAAAGGTGACTTTAAGCTGCAGAAGAAGCTGGGAACAAACTTTCAGGCTCCAACTTTCCAGATGCAAAAACATGCTCAGCATGAAACAGAGCTTGGATTCTGTTCAAACTCCAGAAGTTTAAAAACACATGAGCATCCCTCTGCCTGCTGGTGACAGTGCTATGAGACACAATCTGCAGTTAGCACTTACTACAACCCTCCAAGTACAGGGAGAGCAGCGCAGAGAGACACCCAGCCCTGCTGCCAGTGGAGTAACAAATCACATCACGGCAGTGGGCAGCAGCAGGTAGGGCTATTTTAACAAAATCCAAAAATACAGATTTTTTTTTTTCAAGTCCTTAATAACACAAAAGGAAGTCAAACATGTCCCCTTCTCTGTGTTATTACAGACCCTTCTGTGTAATTCCAGTTCCTAACCCCAGCACAAAAGAATCAGTAAGGTGGCTAAAACAGCAGCACACTATTTTATGTAAATTTTACGTAAAATTATAAGATTTTTACTATTTTAATAGCTCTACTTCTATGCTATTTATTATTAAGTACTCTCATCTAAAGAGAAATAAAAACAAAATTCATAAAGAAATACAGCGGTTCTTGCTCCCCTGATCTCCGATCAGGCAGTGGTTTTGAAGTAAGAAACTCTGAGGAAAAGTTCTAGAAATGCATATTTTTCCAGTTTCTGGAATCTCTGAGAAGCATCATTCCTTTGTAACCACTATCTGATCTCCAGAAGTCTAATAATAGTAGCATCAAAGCTTTTTATCACTTGTTTTCATAGACAAAACAGAGAGAAGCTTTAAAACTTACTTGCAGATGAAATCCAAGTTAGCACGATACGCAAGGCTAAAGTCAGGGAAAAACTGCCTTGCAGATAATACTGAAACCCTGAGAAGACAGGGTGGGAAGAACAAAAAACATATATTGGAAAACAGACAAATATTGTCAAAAGAAATGTTCCTAGGAAAAGGTAGGAAGCACAGTCATCAGTGGTCTCCTCTGAAGCACATAAATTCTGAACACTTTATTTCCGGACTGTTAAGCTTAAAAATACAAAAGATATAAATTCTTTATTTGCTCTGTGGCTCACAAAAGTGGAGAATCAAGAGATCTTCACTAAAACACATGTCAAGTGAAAAGTGACCTAGTCTGACTTTAGATGTAGAATTGTAACAAAAAAAAAAAATAAAATTCTTTTTCTTCAGCATTTCTATTTTATACTAAATGGATCCAAGCTAATTAAAATATACGACTGGCTGTACCAACCAAAATGCATCCATATTCCCGCATTCTATGCCAAGTTTCTGTAACTCACTAGTCTTCTCAGAAAAAGGCAAGAACTCTCCTCCAGCTGTCTGAAACAACCTTTCATTTGGTTCCTCAGTTGCATATACCCACCACCCTTCAGTCAAGGAAATCCTTTTTGTTTCTTGCACAGTGAGCCTAGGAACCAGAGGAAAGCCCCAGCACTGCTACCCCGTTATGCAAGAACACAAGAACAAGGCTAGAGAGATGCTCCCCATTCAAAGCCCTTCCTGTTTCTTTAAGGCGTGTGTTGGATCTTGTGAGACAGACGCTGTCTTTGTGTTTAACAGCCTCCCACTCACTTAGTCAAGACTTTCTAATGACATTTTGCTTTTCAAATACTTTTCAAATTTATATACACCTCTGGCATTCAAAGCATCCCGTAACATTCTACAATTTTCATTCATCTCCTTATATTCTGAACCTGTTTTCAGTTCCTTTTCTTTGAGGCTCCCCCATATCAATCTTATTAATAGCTAGCAAATACATCCTGTTCAGCCATGCCAAAGCACTTAATTAACACCATATTTTCCCTGATTTGCCCTCTCCATTCCCACCACCACAAAAAAAAAAAAAAA
>VWZK01007665.1:80247-91465 GCA_013396935.1 Baryphthengus martii | reverse complement strand
TGGGTGGGAACAAACAACGTTATTTCAAGGTGACTCTTACATACCCTATATGGTCCTTCTTATATTTGGGAGCAAGGGAAGGCAAAATTTTATGTTAAAGCTGCAGTCAATTATTCCAAGACTGACAAGGACAGCCTTCCACCGGCATTTTTCCCTTCTCCAACCCATCAGCAGATTCATTCTGTTATCTGCAGGATGGTGACAGGGGAGGACAATATTAGAAATTAAATGCTAAGCTGTGGGCAGCAATGAAAGCAGCTTTCTCTTCCTTTGGAAGAAAATCAATACGTGACAATAACAGCTTACAGAAGGCATTTTGATGTATTTTTCAACACTGAAAGTCTATATATAGTAAATTCACACATATTAAACTCCAGATTAACCTTTCACCGTGTATTGTAATATAGTATGTTACGATACAGCTGTACAGCCACTACCTTCTGACAGCACAGGGAAGAGAAATGAAATAGAAGAGATGCAGAAGCAGGACTGAGAGAAAAGAATGACCCAGCTGGCATTTCCAGCAGCACTGTACCTCTCAACTTATACATCTCTCCATTAGCAGAGTAGACCACCAACATGTGTGGCACTTCATCACTGGGCGATATTATAGCTCCAGCTAAAGACAAGGTTCCTCGTGGCTTCTGGTTTTTGCTTTGTTCGTTCACGAAATACTGCAGAATCCCCGTCTCAAAGTCCAGCACAAAGTACCTGTTGAAAGAAATTGCAACTCTATCGCATTTCTGCTAAAAAGTTTTCATGCATCTACTCAAAGACAAGCACAGATTGATTTTTAAATCAATATCATAAATAAACAAATGAGGTAAGGCTATTTTTGTAATCATTTTCTAAAGTACTGTTATCTTGATCGTTAGGCTTGGTTTTCCAAGGGCATGTGTGAGCTATTCTTTTACTCATGTTTCTTTGAGATTAATAATAGGTTTTACATGCAAGACATGAAAGCAAAAAAAAAAAAAAAAAGTAGTTTTTAACTAAGAAGGTTCCACAGAAGAATCATGAGACTGCTTCTTTTGGGTCTCTCCCTTTTTTTTTTTCCATTTATAACCTGGAAAGACATACTAATGCCACACAATTAAATCTTTTGAAAAGGTGACGTTGTTTTTGCAGAGGGATGCACACAATTAAAGGTACTACGATATTTTCATCTTTGTGATAATATTTTACATACAGATGTTGAGGGTAGTTTTGAAAACTGGCCAAGGGAATTGCACATTCAGTTCCCAATAAGTAGTACCAGGTAGGAAGTACGGACATCCACATGTAAGAAAAGAGTTTGAAGAAGACAGAAATAACGTCTAAATTCTATTTGGTCATTCTGCTAACAAATGCTAACAGGGAAAAAACATTTTTATGTATTTGGATCAGGAACTACTCAGTCAGTGAAAATCCAGAAATCACAAAGATGAAAAAGATAACCACGTTTTTGCAAACATAAGCCACTCCACAATAAACCAACTGTTAGGACTGTAAGATCATACAAACAAAAATAAACTAACTGCATTGTCCAAGTGCACTAAATGAAAGTGAAGATGTTTTTAACTTAGTGTATCAGTCTCAAGAGTCGGAAATACAATTTTTTTTTTTTTCTCTAAATAAACTTATCTTTCACAACAGCTCAGAGCTTAAATTCCCTCTACCTGTGAAAATCTATGCTCTTATTACACGGAACTATTTAACTCTTCATCAAGAGGGGACAGACAGCAACTTTCTGGCTGACATGAAGGACAGTTTGCTATGACTTGCAACATACTAGAGTGAAGAGCACACCAACGCAGGATACTCCTTTAACTTCCACTAAAAAAAACCAACAGCCCTAACAATCCAGCTAATACCAGCAACATGGGCGTTTGGAACACGTACTATTTGCTACCGTTCCTCTAGACAGGATTAGCATAGGTCATCCAGTATCAAAACCAAGATGAAATAGATGGGAAAAGAGAAAGATTCCTAGTTCTTTTGGCCAACAAGACTGAAACCACTGCACTGAATGGAGTAAGCTACGCCATACCTGCACCCTGTCCTTAGCCATTAGGTCCAGGGACTGTGAATCAGTTCAGTGGAGTTCATCAACATCAGCCTGAGCTCACAGGCACAGATGAACTGCAGGGCACGCAGCGCAGCAGGGCTGCAGGCAGCCCTCGGTGCCAACCGTCAGAAACCACCACACCAAAACTCGGGTGTCACTCGCCTACCTCCTGTAAGCTGCACAGGGCATGCAAGGACATCAAGGCTGAAAAAGCACTGGGTTACCAGAAAGTTGTGGAATAAAACCTGCCATCTGAACCTCTGCCCCCCTGGGAAGGAGTGAGCAGCTGAGGGAGGCTATCACAACCAACAGGTGATCAATTGCTTGCTGTCTGCAACAGATCCCCGTCTTTGTACTCCTATCTGAGAGCTCTGCTTCAAAATACTGGCAGTTCTCACAGTTCCTCATGACTATCAAGTCTCAATTAGTATTTTAATTAAAAAAAGAAGAGGAGTACACATGAAGTCATTCTTTTTCCAGCACAATTACATTTTAACTAGGGTTTTTACTATCAAAATACAACAACTAGGGGGAAAACCAGTGGTCCTCTGGGCAAGTTATTTAATGACAGAAGAAAACCGAGGAATAAGAAGTTTCTGCTATTCCAGACTCTGGTTGTGTTTTCCTCAGTCAGGAGCAGAGACACCCAGCTAGACAGAACCACTCCCAGGTCAAGTGTCCCAGCTTTCATTTCTGGGAAAAATCACCGACCTTCCCCTAACCAGTGCAATGTGGGACTTGGGAGGAGAAGAGGATATTCTTTAATCTAAACATGCTCTTGAGGTTTATTTAAGGGCCCTCCCAGAGAAAAAAAAAACAGAAAGAAAAGAAAATCTGAACCACACATTTTATCAGCAACCTCCAGATCTCTTGCATTTCACTATCTCCCTGATAATGAATTTACTTGGCACAATAAACTGCGCTCCTTACTGGGTGTGGAACAATTACAGACATACTGTACAAAGCCTGGCAAGCATTAAATAAAATGTATACAGACTTAACTGGACAGGACTTGCCATCAATTCCAGCTTAGTTTTTACAAACAGTATACAGAATTACAGAAATGCCTTAGGATGTCCAAAAATGCTTAAATAAATCAAAGAGAACAGAGGCACTGGCAACAGAGGAAAGGAAGTACACCTTGATTGCACAGACAATTTAAAATAAATCCATGGATATTTTTTACAGAGAGATCTTCTACAACGGGAAGTAACTGTATTAGTAAAGATCACCATACTACAGAAGAGCTATTTTTTTCTTAGTACACGTTACCTTAAGGACTGGAAGATATAAGTAGTTCAGATTATGTGGGTGGTTTGCTTTTTTTTTTAAATGGCAGAAAAAGTTTCAAGTATATCCAAAATTACTCCTAGCTTATTTTTAGATCAACTTGATGTCAAGCTGACAACTTTTCAATATTCAGAAGCTATTTTGTTGAAGCCGACCTTTTAAGAAGAACGCCTCAAGAGAAAGATACCGACTGTACTGCATCACAACACTGCAATGCAATCAAGTTCAAAGCATAAGCACATCCCCCCAATGCAGATTAGAGCATAAATTTCCAATTAGCTGCCCTGAGTCAGCAAAGTTTTATAGAGGTTGTATCACAGTTCACCGACTTCTTTGCCAGCCCTTCATAACTGATCCTTGTTTTGCAACGCCCTGTCCTCAGCAAGAATCACTGTCAGGAGCCAGCAACTCTTCAGTGGTATTTTCTAGTCCACAGCTGAAAACATCAAAGAATAGGAGACCTCCAGATAGAACAACCTTCCTGTAAACCGAAAGATTAATCTTTAGACTTGAAAAAACACCTTACAATCAACGAAAGCCGCTTGATCTGCTTCGTGCCAAGAAAAGAAAAACATCTGTGTTACACGTGGCAATTATTTCATGAGGAAGGACATGCTCAGTTAGAGATCAAGTGCCACCTCCTCTAACCTCAGCAGTGTAAGCAGCATATCTGAGGCTTGTGCAGATTTTGAGACCTACCTACAGTATTCTCAGACGTAAAATAAAACTTTTTTTTTTAAGAAAAAATTCTCATCTTAAAATATGGTGCTAACAGTTTACAAACAGTTGTGCTACAGGTTAGTTTTCGTCAGTATTTTATTTTTGCTGAGTAATCTATTACAAGACTGACAAGGATGCAAGCTCACCAATGGCTTTTTTTTTCTTTAATATATTATAGTGTTTTCAAAGTATTAATAACACTTCTAACAAAATAAATTATTAAACCAGTCTGAAACATTTTTTCAGCTGAAGTGCCCTTGTCTTTATCAATCTAGGTGATCAGAGCAGCACTGACAATACAAAGCTGCTGTGATTCCAGAATCTGGCTTCCTGATTCTTTCTGATAACTGCCTCACGTTCACCAAGCTATTTCTGGCTATGGCCATGTGTACCTTACTCACAGAAATTACGTGGAATAAACACGTAGTAACAAGAGCTGACTACCACCCGCAAAAGCAACACCACAATTTTAAAGGTAATTTCCAGGTAGAAAAAGACATTCCTCCCTCATTCCACACCCTACTACCACTGAGGGGATATCCCCTTTAGCTGCTCTACACTCAAATTCTCGTGATAGATTCTAAGTGAATACACGGACTACCAGACAAATCCGCTTCTCTCTTTCTATCACGTAAATGCTTTCTGAATACAGCTGTTTGGACAGTAATTTTTGTGTAAGGTAATGGAATAAAACATCTGGTTTAAAATTTGTTCTGTTATTTTACTGTAGTTTATAGCGGTTGCGATTTTTCATTTTCAAAATGCAGGTAATTTATCATCTAGGTTCTCAAACTCGAACCACGTGAATGTTGGCATTTCTCCCAACTGCAAGTTTCATTTAAAATACTGTGTCACTGACAGAACCTGTTCAACAAGTAATAGTCATTCCACTCTCATATACAAGGGGCTGAGAACTCAGCTGTGTTCCACTAACGTCATTTTTTTGTGAGCTGAAAATATTTTTAATCCATATTTACTCAGAAGAATGCAAAAGGCAAGTTAAGGTCTTATTTCGGGAATTTTTGAAGGTCTCGATTTTGTGTCATCCTTTCTGCTTGTTCATCCCAGCTGTTGAATTATTTATTTATTTATTTAATCCACAGTCTACAAGTTCCTGGTTGGAAAGAACGAACATATCCAATATCGTGCAGTATTTTCTTTACATGTCATATGGAAGAAAATGATACACAGAGTATAAACCTTGCTTGGAAGATGAGCATGCTGGCTCACTGCTTCACCCCAGCTAGTTCAAACAAAGCTCTGCAGAAAACAGACTTTTCTTACGTACTACATCATCTTAGGATAGTTGGAAGCATTCAGCTTTCGGTGGTAGTATTTTGCAGTCCAGTAGGGTTCGCCTTGCCTTTACTTTTAGGACTACCAATTCACTGACTGAAATGGGAAGTTTAAGTTTCTACGTTCGGTTTTGTCCTGACAGCTGATACGAAGCCATCTCCACAACGCAGTATCTTGTTAACACTTCCTCAGAAACATATGTATTGAATCCACAGAGTCCATGAGAGGGTGGTTTCATCAATATGTTGTGAGATATGCGGTGTATTAATCACGATCCTTTTGAAGAAAGTGTATCGAGATTTGCAAGCAAAAATTACTTCCAAATACCTTTATGCATTAGGTTGCAGCTTTACATATATATATATATTTCTCAAAACTGTTCTACAAAAATCCAGATCCTCACTGTTTTAACCAAAACGAAGCAGCAACACATAACCTTTAGTTTCACCATTACATACGCTTGAATTCCCCCATAAACAATATCACGTTTGAAAGGGGAGGGCAAAGAAGAAAATTAGATTACAATTGTCTTCTGTAAACAAAAAAAAAATTAACTACTATATTTACCCCCTCAAAAATGGGTCACACACACCCCAGGAGAAAGCCCAAGAAGTATCACTGGGGATACGTGAAAAGAACACGGTGAACATGGAAAGAGCTCGCTGCAGGGAGACGGCTCGCACAGCACTCCTCCGCATCACCTTCCTAGCCAAGAAAAAAGAGTTGTGCTGCTCTTCATTTTGACACTTCTAGCACTCATTTTGACACTGCTTTGCCATATGTTCCCAGACCAAGAAATACAGCAGATATCAGGAGAAACTGGTGTAACGAGCCCCAGGGTGTCGCCCCACCGACGGCTGAAGCAAAGCGAGCAGTAAAAAACAAGAGCGTGGTGAAGAAGATCCCAGGCAGCACCAGGGAACGAGCCGTGTGTGTAATTAGACTAACAGTTAAACTTAGAAGGCAAAATTAACAACCTCGTTCTCAGAAAATAATGATTGAGTTCTAAAAAGCTAATGGTCTTTGACCTTTCTCAGCAGGGAATATTGAGTTGGAGGAAAGGGGATACACTACCCTTGTATTTTATCCCCTGCGCAGCCACAACTGAAACTGCACCTAGTTCTGCTGTCCACATGTGAAGCAAAACATTGAAATATCAAATAATCACCAGAACTGGAAGATCTGATTTGTAGGAAGAAAATTTCATTGGCTTAGATACTCCAAATATAGACAAAAGTTAACCCAGCCTGCCCAAAAAGACTGCATGTAGAAATTAAATTTGTTGAGAGCTATCTTCAGTCTCATCCGCAACCAGCAGAAGGAGATTCCGTGGAAAGTCAAAGCGCAACATGTCCTAAGAACAGCAGGCACTTTTTGAAGTCATGATTAAAGCTGGGCACATTGTTCCCATAGCTATCGTTAAAAATCCCATCAATGGACAAACAAAATCTCAGCTAGATATCCGAAGAGAAACACATGTCTAGGTGAAACAGAAACCACAACAAATTCTATGGCTTGAGCTACAGAACCGGGTAGTTAAGGACCTATATTCTTCAATTTTAAACTACCTACTAATTAAACGCTGTCTTGGCTTTCCAAGTGCAGTAGCATTTAGATGGCCTTTACTGAAACATTTTTATAAGCAACAGTTAAATATTAAGCAAACATCGTCTCCCTGGATTAGGTTCCCAAAAGTAGTCAAACATCTCAATAAGATATCCACAAAAGCTTACAACATCTAAAGCACAACGCCTGGACACTTGAAAATAAAGTCATGGAAGTGTATTATGATCAAAGAAACAAACTCAGCGTTTTTAGTTGAACCAATTTCAATACTTAATGTTTCATCATTCATTATAATACACATTTAACAAATACAAGTTTACAAGAAGTCAACAGTTATGGCAATTTTAAGCATCCTCTTCACTTTGAAGGTTCAGCCTTTTAAATACATCATAAAGAACAAAATAAAAATACTAGGAGAAGCTAAAGCCTGGACCAGGCTGCCCAGAGAGGTGGTGGAGTCTCCTTCTCTGGAGACTTTCCAAATCCACCTAGATCTGTTCCTGTGGCCTGCCCTGGGTGATCCTGCTCTGGCAGGGGGGTTGGACTTGATCATCTCCAGAGGTCCCTTCTAACCACTACCATTCCCTGATTCTATGAACTGGTTTTAAAGATAAAATGACCGGGGAAATCTTTTACATACTTATCTACTCATAAGAAGATTCTAGGTACATCGCTTAGTTTAACAACTTACTGTCACTTCTCGTACCTGAACAAAAACCATATTCATAAACCAGTGGGTTTTTTAAAATGAGCCAGCAAGTGGAAAGACGCTCCCTCCAACCACCTTTACCATGTGTCCCGAAGCACAGAAATCGTCGTTCTAGCAAAACGGGCCAATAACAACAAAACTGAGCTAAGGGTTGAGTCAGGGCTTCAGCGCTAGGGCCAGCTGCTGCTGCTTTTCTCTGTCTGAAAGCTGAGAGTGACATCTGGGTGAAAGGAAGACCACGCACTATTTTGCCTGTCACTTCATTCCCTCTGGTATGAGACTGCTGCTCAGTTCTGAAGTGCACTTGCAGAGCCCAAACATACTGCCTGAGTGGAAATGCCCAAGTCTCACTTGTTCGAGATGTACTTTTCCAACAAGCATCTTACGCACTGGCAATTACACACCTACGAACTTTATCCTCTGCAGAGGCGTCAGCAGCCCTGACACCATGTGACACCAGCAGCTGAGGAATGAAGAACTTGAGTCACCTGCCTGAGGACAAGAGAAACGTCCACGGCGGTTCTCCATACAGAATCCACATCTCCACAGTGCCAACCAATTCCTTAACCACAATACCATTCTTTTCAATTTCAGCCTGAGGTTCAAAGTTGTCTCCTTCCAAATGTTTCTCATAAGCCTCACTGAAGGGCAGAGAATGATGGATTCCTCCAATCTCCCTCTTACCTTGCTAAAATTCTGCAAAAGGCAGACTGGAGACACGATACGTTTCTCAACTGAACAAGTAGACAGGCACAGGCCAAAGTAACACCTTAGAAAACCAAGCTACTGCCCTGCTATACACACAGAACAAGAGAATCCCAGAAGAAATGCTCTGTAACAGGACATCAATTCAGAGAACATAATTACTTGTAATACCATAGCAAAGACAATCAGATGCCCTGATGTCTCAGACCAGACACAAGTGTTCTCATGTCAAAGCACCTGTGGTTTGGATTAGGCTCCACTTTTGGCATTCACGCCTGGGTAAACTCACAGGAAATTACAGACTTCAGTGGAGATGCTCTAGATGCCCAGGCCCCTTTTCACTTTTGTCACACAACAAATTGCTTCAAAACAACCAAAAAGAACCAAAACCACACACACAAAGAGAGGTTTCCTTCTGCCTGTTATAAAGGTGAAGAAGAACCTCACACATTTCCAGATCAGGTTGGTCCTGACCTGCTAGAGCAGAACAAAGACATTGCTTGAGTAATAAACAAACAACCCTCAGAAATTCTTAATATAAGGAGTAATACAACTCTCCAGATTGACTGAATTTGAGGCCTTCAATTATTTCAGTCAACACTTATAAATGCAGTCTAATGCTTCAGTATTCTTACTTGCTTGCCTCATCCAAAGTAAGGCTATCTTGCATACATCTGTTAAAGGACAGAAGTTACACCTATTTATTACAATTCAGATAACAATGACTTCTTTAGACTTGTAGAGGCTACTCTGCACAGGAAGCATTGCATAACCTAGGAAAGCTTTTCACCTTCAATAGCACATGGCACAAGCTAATATTAAATACATTTAAATTATTCAGGTTAATGGAAAAGGAGCTTTCAAGAAGAACATTCCAAATCCATGAAAGCTTTTGCTTTATTTTTCCATTTTATTTATATTCACATCATGTGGCTGTATTGATCATGAGATTAAACAATCTTTTGAATTTATGTCATCTGAAAAAAAAAAACACGACTGATTTGTATGACCATTCAGTGACACATTCTTGATGGGCTTGCAAGTGCCAGCTATGAAGTCCCTCACCAGCTCTCATAGACTGAGCTCCAATTCACAGAAAACTCACTCCATCATAAATATTCACAAGGTCAGACAACCACGCTCAAACCCATAGATCACTATTTGTTTACTGGACGTTATAGTAAAACCAACTTTTGTACACCTCACGTTTCAACCGTTCTGCTTCGAACTTGGATTAGATTCCCCATCCCAAACAAGAGGTATCAAAAGAACAGAGTAAGGCAACAATAAAAAAGGTTACTTAACCTAAAAGTTCTGTGTCGTCATAACACACTTGCTCTAACAGCCAGATTTACAGAAAATAAAACTGACAATTGACAACTGACACGGTAAAGCAGCATTAAAAAAGACTGCTAAAAATAAACAGACATTAATTTCCAAGTGCTGTGGTAGAATTAAGTGATATTGATCTTTTTTCCATGAGTTTTCAGATAAGTTTCTTGAACATATACAGATTATACACACTATTACAAGTTGTCAGCCTTAGCAAAGATTTGATCTGTTCCCAAACACAACAGGCAGCTCTCGACCCAAAGATTTGTAAGAAATGACCTCTATTTTGTAATTACAACACATTACATGAAAGGAAATCTTAAAAAACTCCACAGTAGAAAGAGTTGTCATTTCTAGAAAAAGAGATGGAAGTGTCAGGGCAAAAAAAAATATTTTTTAAAGGGGGGAGAGGGCAAGGGGGGGGGGGTTTAGCCATGCATTTTAGCCCTATATTTTAAGTACCAAAATGTGTTTATTTGCTTTTTAATCAAAACTACAGGAGGACTGCATAAATCAACAGATACAAGTGTAATGGAAATCTCGCACAGAACTGCAGTAACTAAATGACTGACAGTAAAGGGCTTTCTCTGCATCTACACCAAAGCAGTCTAGTTTTATGGAGATGAGTGTGCACCCAAAACATACCCGGTATATTCAGTATCACTCATAGCTGGGACATCTACACATGCCCTCAAGTGTATGGAATTAGACCAGCTCCTGAAACTTTTCCATAAGTAACACTACAGTACTCCTGATGGCCCACATGAGTCAGTATCACGGCATCATTGGCATTTGCACAATTTAACTCTGTCACTTATAACATCAAGGTCCCAGCCATTCCCAGGTTCTTATTGATTGGGCTCTTAAAAATAAGGAACAGCAGGTTTTTCGTAGGTTTGGGTTGGTTTTTTTTTTTGTTTTATAAAAGTTTGTGCAGAGGTGTGTAACTAGTCTTGTAAATATTCTCGGGATAGCATTTGCTCCTCTTCAGAACCATTCACCGTAAGTAATGCTTAAAAAGTCAAGTTGAATAACGAAAAGTAAAACATTAATAATTTTTCTCTCTTGATTTCAACAGATCACAATATAACATTATTAAATCCATAGTCTGGCTTCAACTATGTAAAATATTTTCGTCTGAGACCCTACACTCAAAACCAGACTTTCCTTGGGACTTCCACAGATGCACATCAGCCTGTCCACACCCAACAAACTGCAAGACACGGGCCTGTCACCGCATCAACATAAATTAGGACCTGTCAAACAGGAAGGACAAGCACCAGAGGAGATATTATTGAACACAGAGGTAACTGTTTCCGCTGTCCCATCTCATGGCAAAAAAAAAACAGCAATAACCACAAGCGTGGCATTTTTGCCATTTATTCTGGGGCGCTCTCACCCAGTTTTCCATTCTTTAGGTGCCAAGGATAACTTAACAGGCAAGGAGCTTAAAAGGCGGAACAGTGGCGGGAGAGTAGTGGGCGCAGCGTTAGCTCTGTCCTGTCCCCGCCCGCACCTGCGGCGGCCGGCCCGGGGCCCCCCGCTCCAGCCCC
>VWZK01007665.1:40307-79876 GCA_013396935.1 Baryphthengus martii | reverse complement strand
GGGGCGAGGGTGCCCGCCGCCCTCGTTGCCAGGCCGCGGTGCGTGTGGCAGGGCCCGGCCAGCGCCGTCTCCCTCGGCGACAGGCCCCACATGCACACCCCACACGAAGCGGGGTGTACACCGGGGAGCACCGCCGGAGAGGAGGGTGCCCAGGCTGTGCAGTGGGTGACTGACACACAAAAGCTGTGCCTGCCAGAGCACGAAGCGTGGCACTGGGTTTCTTGATGCAGGCCGATACACACCGCTGCCCGTTACCGTAATGGAGGCCACCAGCAGCACAGAGCAGTGCCCGCACACTCGGAAAAATTGAGAGGTAAGCGGTGTGCCCAGCAGCCAGAACACAACAGCCTTGCCCAACACACAGCCTGTACTGCTGCACGCGATGTGTATCAACATACCATGTCGGTCATGTCATTTGCCCAAATTTTGCAAGAACTATTATTGTGGATAACATCCTATCTCCTGAAAATGGAGCATGTAACCTCGAGATCACTGTAAAAAACTAAGCAGACCGTTGCACGGTCAGCTCAGTACAAAGCTGAAAGGGTCACATCCCCTCCAGTCACTTCCCTCACCACCCTTCCAGCATGCGCCAAGTGCCTCAGTTGTGTTGCAGTATGTATCTGCACAGCATACCAGACATGGAGGTATTCTTCTTGTCATTTTACAATTGGGGACCCAAAATACAGAGGAACTCAGAGAGTCTAGGACAAAATAGGAACTGAGCTTAGCTCCTGCACTTTCATCCTGTAGGAAGGTTTACAGTCTGTAAAACTCTAGTATAGTACAATGTAGTAGAGATTTTTTGACTGCACTATCACGTGCGTCCCGTGTTCTGTACCCCACAAGAGACTCAAACCATCTGAATCCACATACTGTTAGAGATCTACATTCCCCATACAAATCAGCATAGAGAGAAGGGCTTCCACTTAAATTCTCCCAGTTTTCTCTCTGGAAAATCCTACCATATGTGTTGTGGTTGGGTAGCTGCAATGTTGGGCAACCCAATCCCAAATTTTGAGTGGTTAAACTTTGCATGTTGTAGATAAATACCAAAGCACTGCAGTCTGGAAACTTGCATTTTAATTTAGTATTTCATTGGTGGAATATTTAACACATATCTTTTGCAGTACAGACAAAGATTATGAACTCGGTTATTTTTTAAAACAAAATATTTTGCAGTAACTACGTTTCCAAGTCAGAGCTATTACTTAAGAAGTTAATCTAGAATTCCCCAACCGTTGTTTACTATGGAAAGAAACACCACCACTACAATCTGAAAATCTTTGGCTCAACTCCAGTACTTCTGATGACCACATTTTTCAGAAGACGCTGGAATGAACAAGGCATGCTCCTTCAGGAAGCTCAGACCCTGCTTCCTGGGGAGAACCTCTCCGTTTCTCCATAGAATCGGTTACCCAGACCAGCAGAACAAAATAGTGAAACAACAGCGTCATCACATCAGCCACTGCAACACGCTACCACCTATACATGTTCCACATTATAGGTAATGAAGGTCATTTTTCCTACATTCCACAGAATTTATTGGAAGAGAATTATGTCAGGAAAAGAAGCCATGTTACACGTGTATAAGCCTCTCTATACCTTTCTATATGATAAAACTGCAGCACACTCCTCTGGGAGTTTCTGAAGAAAAAGGAACAACAGGCTGTAAGTATATTATGCCCCCAGGAGAATTTTGCAAAATCTCCAAAACATTCTTCACCACCGCTAGAAGGATTGCTGTGATGTGGTAACATAGGAAGTCCTCTTACAGGTTATAAACTAGTTAATAGATGGGAAACAAAAAGCAGGAATAAATGGCCACTTTCCAAATAGAGGGAAATCACTACTCCGAGCTGGGATCTGTGTTACTCGGTATCTTAAATCAGAATCCCTCCATTCCCTCAGAGTTAAAACTAGAATCAAGTGCAAAAAAATAGCAGAAGTTTTTCACAGTAGTGACCAAATCACTGATAAAAAACATGGCAACTGAAATTTCATGTTGCTAAAAAACAAATAGAGAGAGAAAATGGGGAGAAAATAGCTTTTACTGTAATGGTGATCTATAAATTAGCCTGTCAGGAAAGAGATCTTGGAGTCATTTTAAATAGTCCTCTCAGTGTTCAAAAGTGATCAAGCACACGGCTGTCATGAGCTCATTAGGGAACCAGAAATAACAGCAGGCTGCCATAGAAAGCTATAGTACAGCCAGTGTGTGAGGATTCTGCATTTATAATATTCCTTCAAAAATGACAGAGTGTAAAGAGAAAAGGGAAAAAACTCAGCTCTTCTATGAGGAGGGAGCTAACAGGACAGAGTTTTCAGCTGGAAGAGACAGCCAGTGTACGAAAAGGTATTCAGGTGAATAGGGAGGATTCTTTACTGTTTCTTATGAAGCAAGAACTATGGGATAGCTGGTTTAAAACAGGCAGTATTTGTACTTGTAAAACTCATTGTTATGAGATGGTTTGAAATACCAAATGTCTAGAAAGATTAAAAAAGCAGATGCTTTTGAAGAACCTCTAAACAAGGTTCACCAAAGTGTTTTGGACATATTCAAAGTTCAGAAAGGCCCTATACTTTCTGAAGACTCTTCACTTTATGGATAAAATAATCACCGCTCTTTTCTTGAGTCTTTCTTTAAGCACCTACTAGTAGAAGGAATGAAGTACTGGGCTAGAGAGACCATGGAGAAGGATTCCTTGCCCCTGGTTAACCAAAAGGTCTTTTGAGTCAAACACTGGCACTCTATGCACCTTTTAGATTGTATTTAAGCAAAAGAATCTGTATTTCTTCTTATCATCCCTTTTCCCTTCCCAGTATGTAGGTTGCAAACTAACAGAGCTGGACAACCTGTCATAGCAATCTCGACGTCGATGGGCCCCTATCTTCATTTATTTTAAGTTATTAACGTTCTTTGATATTGCTGAACCTGGTTGGTTTCTGGTTTTTTGTTTGGTTGTTTTTTTTAGTAGCTAATGGTCTGTCCCAGTAGAGCTAGACTCCAGGGTAGTACACACTGACTTAGTCTGATGCAATACTGCATAATGTATGCTTCGTTACAGGTATGCTTAATTAGCTATTTATTAAGAGCAACCTGCCTAATGAAGGTGCTCACTGTTCAGAAGGTGATACCGCTACCACGTTACAGTCCTCCTTTAGAATGCTAGTTTCACTGTCTGACCAAACCAGAATTTTGCCTTTTTCATTAAGTACCCAAAAGAATCAAAATACCTCATTATTTATCCCACTTTTTAGAAAACAAAACATCTGGTAAGAAAACAAATTCAATACGGTTTGCCCTTACCCAGAAACAGAAACATTTCTCCATCCTTTGCTGAAGTGCAGAGTTTTGGCTTCTAGAACAAGGTCAGCTCATGATTATGAGTCAACTTCTGTTCCCCGGTCATCTTGGCTTGGTTTTCTCTACTATTTTAACACTCCCCTAGCAAACAGCTTTCTAGAATTACTTTCCAATTTCTTTTTTTTCCACCTTCTCCTGCCGCTAGATTTCCACACAACTTCTTACCATCATAATCCTATGGAGGAATTTAACCATATGGTCTATAGAAACTACTTCTGCCTGGTCTACATTCAAGCATGGAACTTACTTACTAGAAGGAAATGCCCCAACACTTGCTCTACACTGTTCTACACAGTCCTCCTGAGACACTGCTTCATTTCTCATGAGCTTTGGACACTAAAGCCTTCTGCCACTAAACTGCAGGCAACACTTAGGGCAAAAATGTATCCCTGTGCACGTCTCTCACCACTGCCTATAGCCATCAGCACTGGAATGACTTGGGCACGATCCCTAAAGCTCAATTCATGCCACAGTCACACCTGCACCAAGCGTGCTCTCCCTAACACTTCCCCAGTTGTCTACAGCAACTGCCAGAGAGCGAATGCAGCAGGTGGAACAGTAACAGCAGCAGCACGTCCTCCAGTCCTTCCTCAGATCCAGCTCCAGAGACTCCTGCCATTGAAGGTCCAAAAGAATCAGTGACCTTCTCCAGTCTGGCCTTCTTCATACCACAGTACAAGAATTGTAATACTGTGTTCTATCTTATATAATGGTCTCACTCAGATTTAACCAGCAAACACTTCTTGCCTGAGGATTTCAAGAACATAAAGAGGCTCCCATTAGCAGTCTGCCAGCTGTAGCATTAGCTCTGCTGAATCAGCAGGCATCTGAACCTCCCGCCCTGGTGCCTGGGAGCCTGCCACATCTGCTAAACATGCTGCTTTGCCACACTTCATCCTATTGTCTGCAACTCCTCATCCGGGTTTCTCATCCACCAGCATAACCATCCTCCTAAACCTCATACTAACTTAAACCCGGTGACAGGGAAATAGTGAAGAGAGACATGGAATGTGGCAAAAGTATCCAAACTACCTTGGCTGCCAGAAACAGTCGAGCCCAGGAAACAGAGACTTGCACTGCAGGGTAAGGTGCTCTCCCATGAAGCACCGCAAAGCCATTCCTACTGAGGTTTGTGCTGCCACAGCCAGACAGTCAGAGCTTGTTTACTCAGCTCCAGTGAGCTGCTCTGTCATTTACAGGTTAGACCAGTTGAAACAAAACTTGATCCAAACGTCTGAACCTCTGGAAAACAAACTTTGGGATGGTTAGCTGGAGAGAATACTAGTTTATATTATGCATATTGGTTATATTTGCATTGGATGTCATTCAGTATGCACAAGGAAGTGATGTGTACAATAACTGTGACAAAAGGTATTTTCTGCCTGGCTGGAATCAACCCCCAGAAGGGCAACTGGAAACAAACAGGAAGCCAGTGCATAAAGAAACCAAGTGAACACCACTGCCACTATATATTGTGTATTTTAGCTAGTGGGAACAGCCTTGCTCTGTGCCCGCTAATGTTTGAACAGTTGTTACGGGAAGTTGCAAATGCAGTTCTTTAAAACAGATTCATTCACACACTGAGGCCATAAGAAAACACAGACTATCTAGCACAACCCTTTTTGTTTTGATGTGGAATGACAGATAAATGTTGGTATAACAAATCTTAACAGTGTGCAGGCATTTTTACATACTGTTTTTCTACTTTACAGTTAAACATTTAGAGATTTGAAGAAGTAGAGTAGTCCACTAAGAATCAAATTCAGATTCAAGATCAGGCTGTGTTTACTCAGTGCTGCTGTCTTCTATCATGTCTCAAACCTGCACTCAAGGTCTCTTTTACCTCCTTTTACAGAGAGCCGAGTGATTCCAGTGGAATCTGTCAGATTTCAACATTTATTATTCATAAGGCATGGGGCTGTGTATCACTATAAAAATACCCAGTTTAGTGTCCATCCACTTTCTAAACAAAATATCTATGCACCTGTCATCTTATGCTTAATTTGCAAAACCAGTTTTACATCCGAAAAGTATTGCTACAGAGCACTTATCCTGCAGAGTGTGTATTTATTGATAAAAGAGTGCTACCTTATGCCACTTGGCCTCTGATCTCATACTGCAGCAACAGCAGCTTGTATAGTTGTTTGATAGTAGCATGCAGTATCTTACAGCATAAGAATCAGCCTCGTTCAAATTGGACCAGTCTCTAATCCCCTTATTGACCCACAGCAGAGCTGTGTTTTACTCACATCATATTTTAAAATAACATTTAGGTAGGGATAGAATCCACCACACAATGGGGTAACAGTTTTTAAAAAAAACAAAACAAAAACGGAAAGAACTGTGTGCTAGAAATTAAAAACAACACACAAACATTCAAAATGTTTTGGCACTGAGAAGGGGAGAAAAATCCACTTAACAAAACTTTCTAACAACTACTTATGCAGAAAGAACTTTAGATTACTAATTTCAGACTCCATTGTGCAAGCAGTTTCATCTACGGAAACCTCATTGAAACAAAAAAGTTCCTAATGCAACATGACCAACCACAAATTTTTACCTACAAATCTGCCTAAAAAAAAACCCTGGTAGATATTTCAATATGTGTGACTGAAATATATAGACAGGACAAAAGGCAGAGTATGTTTGAAACACGCTCTGAAACTGCAGAACCTTGTATTAAGTTCCTTTTTCCTGACAATGAAGCTAGGCAGGTTATAGAGATTTCCTATTTTTCAAGGAGTAATAGTAACTCAAAATGCAAGAACGTTATATCAAATCATGATACTTCATCATATTTTAACTGCTCTTTACTATCAAAATAAATCTCTTGTAAATTCAATAAACTACTGAAATATATTTTGCCATTCAGTTCTAAATTTTAGCTCTCTCCAGTAAAACCAGTCAATAAGCATGTAAAAGGCAGTAAAGCTTGGTGGTTTTTTTACAGTTTGGGGGTTTATAGTCTTGGGGGTTATACACCTGATTAACTCTAGAATGTGTGCTGTGTGCAATTATCCCAAGCTAGGGATGACGTTTCTTTTGCCAGGGTTCAGCACTGAGTGAATTTAATTTGGCTGATAGCAGACAAATTATAATAGCTAGTGAAACACACAGGAATCAAAAATCTCTTACATATTACAATAAATAAGATTAGCTTTTTAAAAAAGCATGGAAAGAGTGGGCTGCACATTGCCTAATTCATGCAAATACTGAGCTAATTCTTTTGTGGTACGCAGGTTTGATGCCGAGATAACAGACAGGCAACATTATGTTCAGCAGAACCCCACAGCACAGAATGGACTATTATCTTCACTGATTTTGAAGAACAGTAGAGGCTGAGGTTCATAAAAGCCTGGCAAGGTCATTTATCTAATCCTCTTCTGGTTGCTGGACAGAAAAAGACGACCTTTTTTTTTTCTCTCTCTTCTCCAGGGAATTTGCTTGTAATGCTTGCTCTCTCTTATCACACTCAGCCTTGACAGGAGTATCTACTGGAGATAACCTCAAATATGCAAAGAGCTGAATTATAAATCCTCTCTCTGGTTTGCAAAACTCAACTGTCAGCTTTGATCTTTGACTTTTGAGAGCCTATTCTGCAAAACTGAATGTGCATCATACATGGGTTGATGTGAGAGTATTTGCCGTGATTTCAAAAAGTAGAAACACATGTTAATTTTTCAGAATAAGCAAACTACAAGTTCAGGAAGCTGCCATTTTTCAGCTTAACTTTTTCTGACCTTGGTCTTTTCCACGAGGATGGCTGGAACAGGCATGCCTTAGATGCAGTTTCACAAATCCAGACATTCTGAACTCTGAGCTCTGCCAGCTTCAGTCAATCATAAACTTCCCCTTACTGTGGTTATACTGTGTTAAAGCCTAAAAATGAGCCTGTGCTTTCAGAAAAGGAGATAGCATTAAAGTTATGAAAGTTGGTAAAAAAAAAACAGATTGGACTCTAACAAACTGAAATGATAATAAGAGGAAGAATCCAGGGGTTTGCACAGACAGACAGTTTTCTTCCTTCTTCCTAAGATATGTAGGAGATTGGAGAAATGTGTTTTAATTTTTCTGACATCCTGTTTGTGTGAAATGAAGAACATCTAATCTTACTATCCAACTGGGGAAAAATTGGGACTGATTCTGGGGGACCCTGAAATCCTCATCAGGAGAGGCCAACGTTTAACTGACAAGACAGGCATTGGATGTCTAATTCTCCACAAAATTTTAAAAACGCTTCATTAAAAACAAATAGAAAGGATCTGAGATTTTAGTATAAATATCAAAGGGTTCAGGAAAAGTCTTCAAAAGATCATGCAACTCCTTTTTTTTTTTTTTGAGATGACTGCTTGAACAAAATCATCATCTAAAAGCTATAAACTTATACAGAGCATATGCTTCATACATTGGAATAGGGTTTTATTATGGGTAAGCACAGCCCATATACTAATTTAATCTGATCCCAGAACCCTTTGTGTTAGAAGTCAAATTCATATCGCTTTTAGTAGAGCAGGGCGTAGAATTCTATTGCTGACAGGGAAAAATGGGGCTTATAGGGGAAACAAAAGACGAGAATCAGTTTTAGAATTTTTCTTTGCAAACAACAAGGACTGTTACACCACACTCGGAGCACCAGCAAGGTCTTTGGCAGTTGCTATTGCCTTGTTTAGCCAGCGAGATCTGTGCCAACCAAGTTTAGACAACACTTCAATAGCAATGCGAACGATTGATCTGCTTTAGTATTCCCAGCGGAAGTGAAACTGCTCCAGTGTCAGCCTAGGAGTGTAATGGGGAGTTTGCCAAAAAAGGCTAGGTTAGATGCAGTCTTCAGAGGCTGCACATAAACCCAACTTGTCAAAATCCTGGCAGTTAATTGTCTGGAAGTTTATAACCCAGGGAGAAATAGAAGACAAGGTTCCTGACATAACCACAGGATTGTCTCACTCTTGTAGAGAGCTTCAGAAGGAAAATTGATGTTGTTTGATGATGCAGTGCACCCGAAATAAATCAGAGGTCATCAACCACAGACAAAGCATTTCAGGGTAATTTGAATCTTACAAAAATATTACAAAGGGAAACAAATATAAGCAAGTCAACCAAAGCCATCACACAAAGAGAAGAGAGAAGAGAGAAGAGAGAAGAGAGAAGAGAAAAGAATTTAAGGAAAAAGAAAAGGTTTCTCTACATGAAAATGAACTGAGACCCTGATGCCATAGGTCTTAAGATTATTTTTCTCTAGTATAATAGTTTTGAGGCAAAATACCAGTCCTATCCACACAAATTTTATGCATAACACTTCTGACACATTCCTTGCACTCAAGTAATAAGGAATACGCACACAAAGCTCAAAATCAACGTCAAGCAAAGGAACATAAGAAACCTTACATTCAGTGATAGCTAGCACAATATAGGAAAACATGTCACAAGACATATAGAAAAAGAAGCAAAAAATCTAATACGTATGTCATTTTGGAAGGGTGCATCAGCTGAGTGAGCAACATCAAAAAGGAGATGACGAGGACCTCATTAAGCCTGATTAATTTCTCATAGGAGTTGTACTAGGAGATGAATGGACTGTCAGATGGAAAGCAAATGGGAAATATGTTGCTTTGTGCAGCAGTGTCCAGCTTAAAACCAATGTATTGTCAGAGCTGCAGAGTTTCTAATAAAATGCCACTAATAACAGAAGATAAGTAATAGAAGCTAGATCTCACAGTGGTTAGCTTTTCCCATAGACATAATATATTAATTAGACTGTATTTCTATAAATTTTAACTGTGTCAAAGGAAAAAAAGCCCCAACTTTTCTATTAAAAGTAACTGATATCCTTGGTCTTATTAAGGAGTTCACACCTGTAGGCAAATGGAAAGCAAAATAATTCCGGTTATTATGGAGGTATTTTTCTAGAGAATATAGAAGCCCTCACTGAGTATAGAAAAGAGCTGGTGCAGTTCAAACTCTTCATATTTCATGTAGCCAGGAAAGTTCCCCTCAGCCTAATGTAGCATGAGAAGAGAACCTGAATGTATTAATTTGGGAGTCACAGAGCAAACAGAAGAACCAAAAGAGCAAACACATCTAAACATTATAGAAAAAATAATCCACTTAGGCATGGATTCAGGCGTGTTCCATTTCCTCAAAGGGAAGGAACACTCAGGGAACATGGTGGGAACCAAGGGGTTTTCTTCACGGAATGCATTCTCAAAATCTTCCAGACACGTCTGCAATAGCCCATCCTGAAAAGCGTATGTATTTCACTTCTCCCTTTGAGAAAAGGCTAAATCATATTTTATTTAATCCAATACTCTAATAAAATCTCCAAGGTTTATAGGTGCAACAAAGTATCCAGTTAATATTGTAATTAAAAACTACAGAGTAAATCTCCCATTTCATTATAATTTGGACAGCTCACACACTTCAGAAGATTTCTAATTGCATTACTGATGATGAGTTCTGAGTGGTCAAAGCATACTTGTGTTGTGAGCATTTTAGTGCCTTCAAGGCCAACACACTAAACAATTAAAAACTTTCAAATAAATGCTCTTGCATACTTAAAAGCTAAGCCATAGCTTAGAACATTACTAAGGTCACTGTTATTGCAGCAGATTAATTAGTCAAGCAATAGAGTTTATGGGTGCACAGACAAAGAAAGGCAATGCATCATCTCTACTAGCAGCGAACAGAAAGATCTGAATCTCCAAGAAAACTGATAATATTTATTCTAAGAGATGCAGCAACGTTTGTAGCAGCTGAGAAAATAAACAAAAATGAGAAGAGGCTTCATTACCTGCTGTGCTAATTTAGGCTTCAATCAAAGGATTTTTTTATACCACGCTGGTATCTATTCTTACATATTAGTTACAAATTAGAATATCAGAGCAGAGGAAACAAGTTTGCAGAGATGGAGATAGCTATAGGGAGGATAGTCTCTTCATGCTAATAATTGTAAAGAATTTTCCTCTTTAACCAAATGAATACAAATTAGACTATCAAACAGTGCTAGAGTCCCTCCTTTACATGAAAAGACAGATTGGATTTATGTAAATAAAAGTATATTTATCCCTTGAGCATATTCAAAATGAAAAATCTTCTATTGAGATAGATCTGCTGATACTCAGTAATGTCTGGTGATGCCTACTGCTATCTGCCAGGTTTTATTCCTATCAGTAGCGACCAAAACTAGTGATGAAATTGTTAACATCACCATAACATCATTATTTTGCCAAAAACTTGCTGGCATTTTTTTTTTTGCTGTTGCTTCTTTCACACCCAAGTAACCAGCTGAGGCATTACTCAGGAATTTGGAAGTCAGAGCTCTTTTGGAAGTGCCTCTGTTGAGCAGGGACCTAAGCTAGCTGCTAAAACAAATGAAGCTATCCACAAACTAGAGATTTTTAGTTTTGCTATGAAAAACATCCCAGTCGTTATTAAACGCAAAGAGCACAGTCTCAAATTAGGTCTAAAATGGGAGATTAATTAAAATAATTTACTGATTTTAAGAACTGCAATAAAAATTGATGGTAACTGACTGTAAACTTAATTTTGTGCCACATCTCATTCAGAAATGTTCAGTCTAATGCCTCCTTTGTCTCCATCATGGTCTTTTGCTCAGTTTGCGTATAAATTCTGCAAAGCAATAAAATCCCCTAATGCTTGAACAGCAGCTGCACAGGACAGGATTTATTGTCGGCAAACAGCAACTCCCTCTAGTGCCAAAGGAGCTTCCTCCTTCACAGCACACTGAATTAGCTTCTAGTGAAAGTCATTCTTTGCTGATTAATACTGTGTTCTTGTTATGAAGTCACATTTGTGAGGGCTTTGCTCTGTGTGCAGACACAAGTGCTAGCAGGCATTAACATTTAATGGAGAAAATAATTTCTGTGCTTGCAAATCAGGACACTGTTGGGCATTGATGATTTTGTCTTTCAAACGAACGACGTGAAGCACACTGAAGAGCTTTGGTTTACATACTCAGACCCTATCAAGCTGGCCCTACAGCTGGCTAGCTGCCAGCTTTGCAAGCTGTTTCAGAACCCCCTGGCCTTCCACAATTTATAGGAAGTGTATGATTTCTAACTAAACAAAAAACCCCCAAACAAACCGACAAACCCCCAAACCATTGAAATCTGTCACTGTTACTCTGGATGCTAAATTTGTCCTAGGTATCGATCCTCAGGAGGTTAATATGCATAGACTTTACCATAGACTAACAAACCAGAAAGCTGGAACACTCTCATGGGAGTGTTTATCCTCTGCAGGTAAGAGAAATAAAACTCTACGCCCTTGAGTTACAAACTAGCGTGGCAGGTCTATTCCGCTGGGGACATTCTATGCCTGCTTAGGATTTATACACTGCTAGTACTATTAGCCTGCACACGCTGTACGTATAGGGTACGGAGATTGCCACACGTGATGCAGCAGCTTTGCACACGAGGAGTGCATGGCCTCCCTTGTTTTCTGATACACAGCAGTAGAACACCACCAATGTAAGTGGTTAAGGCAAAAATCCAGCCCACTGCTGGTGAGAAATAAGATTGCATCTCATCCAATGGGACCTGAGGCAGGAGGAAAGTTATCCTGTCTCCACCACAGAGAGATGAGTAGCCTCCAATGCTAGATCTGCCCTCCATCCTGAAGATACACTAAGCACCACACGTGGAAAAGAACAGGAAATGGGGTTTATAGAGAAGATCTCACTAGAAACTCTAAACACAATGCTCTAAATGTTACATAATGATCCAATGTCCAAAAATATGATTTATCAACCTTTATAGGATCATTTATTATAGAATCGTAGAACCATAGAATGGTTTGAGTTGGAAGGGACCTTAAAGATCATTTAGTTTCAACCCCCCTGCCATGGGCAGGGGCACCTCCCACTAGACCAGGTTGTTCAGAGCCTCTTGTCTCTGGGTACTGAGTTTTGAAAGGAGCTTACCAGGTTTTGATAAATGCTTGGGTGTCAGACAGATAGAGAACTTCCTAGAGAAAGAGGAGCAGGCACCCTAGCTACATGGAGAATAGTTAAAGTAGATCAATAGATTAAGCTGTAAGTGCAGCGACTCCATACAACCAGTCTAGAACATGCAACTAGAGAATCTCAGAGAATCTCCTGCTCTTATAGGAGTTGTTTTGTTTAGTCTTAATGGATGCTTAATCCCTGCTGCCTTTTTAATCAGCACGTGTAAAGTCCAACGAAGCACCGAAGAAAGACACAGCTCTGTCTCTGTTGACATGTTATCACAGTTTAGGGTCAGGGACGCCCGCTGGAGCTATAACAGACGCTCTCTGTTAAAACCCCTCCCTCCTCGAAGGGAAGAGAAAAGGAATAAGGGAGAGAGACTTATTGATCAGAAAAGGAAACTAGAACAGCCTGAATGAAAATGAAAAAAAAAAGGAATATATACAAACCCAGTATCAAACCCAACACCAGCACCACCACACCACCCCAGATAGCAGTTAGATCACCGTCACCACTGATGTTGTGGAGCAGGCACTGGGATAGTCCCAGACAGGGCCCAGCAGCAGATGGGAACTGAGTTCAGGAGCTGGGTTCTGGTCCTGGATTCAGGAACACTCAGATCAGAATCAAAGGCAGAATGGACTCCTTAGTTGCTGGCCAGTGAAGAAGCAAGGAAGAATCCAAGCAAGGGCCCAGAGCAAGAGCCCCCAAGCAGAGAGCAACCGAGCCAGGGCCTCCAGCAGCCCAATATGAGGTGTATGGAATGGAACACCCCGTTGGGCAGATTAAGGGCACCGATCTGTCTGTTCCTCCCCGCAGGTGCGGCTTTTACTTTCTGCGCCCTCCAAGGTAGTGCACAGGATCCAGCCGTGGCCTTGGTCTGCACACCAACCCTTGGTACTAACTCCAAACATCGGGCCTTCGCACTGCTAGAAGCAGCCACCACCTGCGAAAACATTCTGCTAATTCCAGAAAGTGCTGTCAGTTAACGGAACTGAGCTGAAAAGTAAAATCACTGATCAGAATTGTTCTGTTCGAACTCAAACCAGGACAAACCGGCACCAGCAAACCACTCGAACACAGAATAAAAGCGGAAAGCCAGGGGGCCTGCTGGGTGTCTCGCTCTTCCCGACGGGGAGGCGGGGCGGAAGGAGCGGAACTGAACTGAACTACGCTTCCCGGCAGGCTGCAGGGGCGCGGGAAGCCGGGGCCGAGCCCCTGAAGGCGGGGGCGGGAAAGCGGNCGGCGAGGGTCCCGGTGCCGATGTGAAGCACGGTGTGAAGCACGGTGTCGCCGACAGCCGCCGGTGGGGCTTGGGCTGCGGCTGCGGCGGCTGCGGGGGAGTTGTCCAGCCCCCGCTCTCCCTCGGGGGCACAAGTTCTGCCCTGGGGGAAGCGGAGGGAGAAGCGGTAGAGTCGAGCAGCCGGCTCTGGCTCGCTTGTGGGCACCCGTCTGTGCTGTGAAGAAGTTATTTTGGGCTATTTTCAACCTAGTATTTGTCGTGTGGTTTATCCCATGTCAGGTGGCGTAGACGTTAAAGATACCGAACTTTTTTAAAGTTCGTTTCAGCAGATCACCGCTAAGTAAGCGCTCCTTGTAGGGCTTTTCTGACGAGTCCACTTCTCTCGGAAGTGCTGTTTGGGGTGTCCCATGTTAGCTGTTGCCCAAGGTAGTTCAAAGAAGAGTTGCGAGATGCTCAGTTATTTGAAATACCTTTTCTTTTTTCAAATTGATTATGCTGAGGTACACTGAAGGCTTGAGACAAGGTTTTATTGCTGCATCTATCATTAGCTTATAATTAGATTTAAATAAATTTACTGTTATGTCCACTGAAAGCAATAGATTTACTAATCATTTTTCTATAAGGAGCATTATGTCCTTTGGCTTCTTCATTTTTTCTGCCATTCCTCATGACTGTTTTTACCCTGGAGCTTTCTTTACAAGGAGTAAGTTAAGTATAATGTGTTGTATAAATGTGTTTCCACAGTTTGTCGCTTGGATTACTAATGGTAAGCATATGTTGTTTTCAATAACATTCTGGTTTTTAAGGCTGAATTCAGAAGAGTTTGATACAGAGCATGGTCCTGCAGTTTATTTAAAGTTTAACAGCCTTTTGTCAAAGTTATCTTAGGCTTGCTGCTCACTCCCTACTCTCTCTGTCCAGTTGGCAGTTGCTGGTATTTTTAACTACGCAAAACAGCACCAAAAGCCAGGTTGTGTTTTCCTTGGTTGAGGGAAGGGCTTGTTGAGGGAAGGGCTGACATTTCAGTGCAGTGTCTCTTGCTTTCCTTGCACTAGCTCGTAAGATCAATGGGGAGATACTGTGTACTGCAATGTATGTCAGAAGGAAATGATGTAGTTAGACCTGTCAGTCTTTTAGGAATATTGTTGATGTTCTTCCATACTTGAAATCTGGCAGAAAGTTTTACAGAAGGCTTAACTGCATTTGTATTTGATTCGCTGTGAAATACACTTGCAGAAGCAGAAGTATTTGTAGATATTACCTACTGGCAATAACCACGTGCATATATTTTGTTTTTACCTCACTGGATCAGTTTAATAACAAGAAAAGCTCCTGCCTAAGGAGTTGGATATTTGGGTGGCTAAATGCCCATATCTGTGATGCCTATAGAAAGAAAGAATGCTGTTACCAGGTAACAGCTTTTTTTCTTACTTTGGGGGATAAATACATTCAAATAACTGAGAACTTATTTTGTATTTGATAGCAGTGTGGTGGTTTGTTTTGTTTTTGTTTTGTTTTTGTAGCAGGAAAGCAGAGACCAAAGTAATCAAAAATTGGAACGTGCAACAGCTCTCCCATCCCCTTGCCTCCCTTCCACCTTCCCTTCTCCCCCCCATGTGTTTCTGAAAACAGTAATTCTTGGAGAGGTAGGTGATTTCTTCCTCAGGGTTCAAGAGGTGACAGACACCAAATCCTGAATGAGCACTGTGGTTCAGTAATATTTTATTGCACGTATGCAATCGTTGAACTAAATGGGCCTTAAATTGCATTGTGTACACGTGTGCCTGTAAGTGACTTTTTGAACTGGGGCCTGGGGCCCTAAATGGGAAGCATTTAACGCTCAAAAGCAGGTAAATAGAAATTGGAGCACTCTACATGCATCTTATCATTGATATTTTGAGCTTATCTGGTTTTGAAGCCTGGATAGCTGGACTGTATGACTAGGGTTGCCTAAATTGTGAGTATTTAAGTAGTTGAACTGAGTGGGGTTTGGCATCTTTTGCTGTTTGGAGGCTGAGGGGTTTTGGGGTTCAGTGAGATGATTCTGTCTCATGGGTGCCTGTAACTGTGTGGATGTCTGACTTCTCACAGCCCTTTAACCTATATCTGGGATTTAAAAAAAACAACATTAAAGGAGCTTGGTAGGACAGTGACCATTTAGAAGGGTTGAACCAATCACCTTGGATGATAAACTATTTCTAGTCAGACTTGTTTGGTTGGTTTGCTAGGGAGAAGGTCACCTTAACTATGAAGTTGACTTGGCAGAAGTCACTCGCACCTGATGGAAGGTCACGGGATGGGACAGATGGCTCACAAGGCAGGAGCAGGAGCTGAGTTTTTTGCTGGCCTTGCCCGTTTAGGGTTACTCACCTGGTGGATAAATGACTGTATAAGGATCTTTAAGATAGAGGATAAAATAAGCTTTCTTGAAGATGGAGAAAGTTCACCTTGGGAACATGCCTTGGAGCCTCAGGATTCAAGGACAGGGCTCAGATGCAGTTAAACACTGCAATGCTCCCTCGAACAAGCCAGCTCTTCTGGCAACGCTTCCAGGGCAGGTTAGCAAGGTGTGCACGGCCAGAATGTATCTGTTTTGCTAGAACCAGTTGTTATTTAGTCTGAGTGCCCAACTCGAACAGAAACTGGAGAGTTTGCAAAGAGGTGGGAAATTAGGAGGGCAGAGCGCTCCATACAGCTGGGAAGCTGCTTAGGAAGTTGGGAGCTAAAACTTGTGGCCGAACTGAGGTGATTTTACAGGGAAAAGCAATAGGGTTAAATAAGGATGCTATTTGCACTTGCATGCTGTGACCTCTGCTGGTGCTGGTATCGGGACAAGTTTAGGAGTTGCTTGTGTTTGGGCTTTACTTTTAAAGTGATTAGAGGAAAGCAGACCAACTGTGGTACGTGAAGAGCAGGAGACAAAGTGTGTGGTCTTGCTCAGTGAGTGTCAGATAGAGCTCTTCAGAAGCATTAAATAAGGGTCTGTGCCTGTTTGATCCTCCTTGCTCTTTGGCATACAGCTGCTTTGTATTACTTGAAGAACATTGACCAGCCCTTTGAGCCTGGCCGGGTTAAGGTTTTTGAGGGAATCTTTCACTATGTTTTTTTTCTCTGGAACTGAGCTGCGCCAGGCATCGGGTCTTGCATCCTGGCTCACAGTAGAACTGTTACTGCTAGGAATACCTTGGCAAGAATTCCCTGTTCCTTTGCCTGGCGCTGCGTCAGGAGTACACAAGGCGAGCCAAACATTTCAACAAAGTATTTCAGAACACACAGAGAGAAGTATTAGGGCACAGAAGGGACTATAGGCTGCTTGTTGGATTGACAGGTGTGGGTTGCTGGTGTTTCACCTTGTGTGGAGTTATCTTAGGCCTTGCTTCATTCAGTCCTACAGCAGTTGCTGCAGCATAACAGGAGAGGAGGAACTAGAGAAGCCAGTCAGGACAATCTTCTTGCACTCAGAAACTAAGACTGGGCAAATGTTAACTTTTTTAATACTACATTCATTGGCTGGAAAAAAAAAAGACCTCTAAGGCATTTAAGAGTTAAATAGAATAATGTGTCAGGTAGTACGCGCTGCCAAACTTTATGCTGGCAGAGTGCGTGGAAATCTCAGTCAGAGAGTTGCTGCATCAATTCTTCATGTCTTTCTCTATCAACACTAAGCACACAGGATGTCCCGTGAGGTTCAGAACTGAAGACAGTGATGCTCCAGGAGCCAGACTTTGTCTATAAATCTGCACTAGTAAATGTGCTTTTGTTCGAGGGCCTTAAAACACTTTCTGAGGAGCACATACCTGTGTTGTCTTCAGTGTGATTCAAACTGTTTGTGTGGAACTGAAATTGGGGGGTTGAACTGGTGAGCTGTCTACTGTCAGAGCAGAAACCACTTTCTGTGCATGCAAATCTAGAAAGTGAGCTTGTTTAGAGACGGCCGAGAATCCTTTACTGGCCCAGGTAAAGGAAGTCTGTCAGTATTGCACAGCAAGTGGTGGGTCAGTCAGCTTAGCAAAGAAAGCTTTGGGATTCTTAAAAGGGAAAACGATCCATTAAAACTTGATGTCATTTTTACCACTGCTTTGAAGATATAATCCATTTGATTTGTGGAAATACAATAATCCACACTCTCACTAGATAGCCAATAGGCAGACAAAACAAGTAAGGACTTTTCCAGTAAATGCTTCAGTCCAACCCACTTGAGATATTTTTGAGAGAAAGCAACCAGCGTGAGTCACAGGTGTATTTTTCCACTTGTTTTACTAGATCAAAAATGCTCCATAGTAACTGGTCTGGTAATCTGTGATTTCCTATTTATTTTACAGACCATCTCTTCCTTCTAGAGCAAAACAATTTTGTTAATAATATTTTTTTTTCTTTCCTGCAGGGGTTCTGCTGTTGCAAAAATAATAGGCGGTAATGTAAAAAAATTGCAAAAGTTTGCTTCCACGGTGAAGATGTGGGTCTTTGAGGAGAATATTAATGGGAGAAAACTGACAGATATCATAAATAATGAACATGAAAATGTAAAATATCTCCCTGGATACAAGCTGCCAGATAACGTGGTAAGGCTCAGAAGCTAAATTCTAGCTATGAAGTAGAGGGAATATTGTTCATGCTGTGAATGGAGGTAGAAGTTTGTTTTGCTAACACCTTTAGGGTTTATAATATTTCAAATTATGCTATTTTATTGACGAGATCAGAGAATTCAGCAAGTAAAGTTACAGAATTAGGCTGGAAAAGAAATCCAATGCATTGTACTTTTTTAAAAAAAAAAAGTGTTTTTTTTTTTCAGTCTCACCATTGTCTTTATATTAGTTCAGCTTCTGTATAGGGAAAGCAAATGTTAAAATGAGGGCAACATTAACAGCAGGAAAAATACGAAGTGTTGTGCATTGCAGCTTTCTCTTTGCCAGTAATGCTGAAATCCTGTTTCCATTGCCTTCAGCAAGTGTGGTGCTTCTGCTGTGCCCGCTGCCCACTCCTTCAAGTCTACTCTCTTATCAATAGGTTGAGCTTATTGCTACCTTTTAAACCTGAGTGTTATTTTATTTAACATTAGGAAAAGTGGAGTCTGGCAAGTGGCTTCACAGTAGGTCACCTTCTGAAAAGGTAAACAAAAAGTATGACTACAGAGAAAAAAACTATATATCAGTAGGTGTAAGAGACCTGGAGAAGACATTTGAGTATATAAGGCACTAAGTAAAGAAACTACTTTTCTGCACAAAATAGTTTATCGAAACTTGAGATTATTTTGTTAAAGAGAAAGCAGCTTGTTTGTATTTTCTTACTCAAAGAACTTCTTCGAATGTTATGGAACACTTTGAATTTTTGTGTCACTAACCCTGCTGGTGTCTGTGAAGATGCCTCTTTCCAGGCATGAAATAGGTTGTTTGAAAGCTTGAATTCTTTTGCTTTTCTGGGAAGTTTATGTTACTGCTCATTTTCAATGATGAAACACAGTTGTTTGTAGCATTCAGGATAAAACCAAAATGTGCTTTGTAACACTTGTGTGTAGTGTTAATTTTAGAAGTGATGTGGCCTTTCTCTCCCGTAACTACACAGGTTGCTGTCCCAAACCTTAATGAAGCTGTACAGGATGCGGACTTGCTGGTTTTTGTCATTCCTCATCAATTCATTCATAAAATCTGCGACGAAATCACAGGACGAGTACCCAAGAAAGCACTTGGCATAACTCTCATAAAGGTATAACAAATAACGAGGAGTTAATAACTGAGAACATGTCATGGCTTGAGATTTTTGATATGAAATGTCTCTTTCCATTATTCACTGGTTGTTGCATTAAACCTTCCTACATATAAGATTGGAATTTGTCTTGGTCATTAGTGGATTGTTATGCCATGTTTTATTTTAAACTAACACTGGCAGGAATTGGAAAACAAGACTCTTCACCAGACTTTTAAAAAGTAGGAGGGAGTGAATATGTTTTGCACCATGTAGCTTTCCGATCTTTTATTTGTTATTTCCAAGTGCATCATTAAATGAAGGACAGGGCACAAACATAATGCTTTGATTGTTAACAGACATCCCACACATTGAGTTGATCACTTTAAGAACTGCTGAGAGAATTTCATGTGACCGATAGCGCTCTTGTTCTTGTCAAATATTATCTTGCAACAAGAGAGTCTGTTCAGCGTGGTGCAAAAAAGACAATTTGAGCATAGGAAATATGAGGGGGCAGAGGTGCAGGAAGTGTTTTACTGGTCTGTTTGTAGTTTTGATGGCAGGAGAATTTTTTAAATGTGGATGAGCTGCTTTATTTACTTTTTTGCTGTGTGTTTAACTGCAAAGAATAAGCTATTCCCACGAGGTGTGGAAGATTCTTGTTTGTTGTTGCTTTGTACTTAGCTGAGAGGAGGCCATTTTCTTAACACACATTCACTTGTTCGCTGTCATTTCTGGAAAATGATACACTATGGATCTGTACTTAAAAAGAACAGACCCCCCCCATCACTACTTACTGCAAGCTTGTCTCTATTTTACCTCCCGAAACCCACCGAATCTAAATTTTGTCAGTCCTGACCTGATACATCACTGAGATGTACGAAAAAGTGGTGCTTCCCAAGTGCACCTGCTGCGTTTTGTAGAAAACCTTTTCATACTGTAGAAAGATATAATAAGGAGTGAGAAGAGCTGAATGTATCAAACCCACACAACTGTCCTAGATGTCCTTAAGTTTATTGCTTTGAAGTTGTCCATTTACACTACTTCCGTAAGCTCAAGAGAAGAGTTTTCTCCTTTAATTTGCTAAATGTGGTTTATGTTCCCATGTCCTTAATGACAGGAATAACTCTGAGGAAATCGGTGCAATAAATGAGGATTTATGTCAGTGTATTTGAAGTCAGAGTCGGGGCCCATGGACTCCCTTGGGATTACTGCTCTGGGTATTGATTACCAGTGCTTTAATGGAGTGCTGTGATTCATGGCTATGTTTAAAAAAAAAAACAAAAAACAAAGCGGAGGGGGGCAGTACTTTAAAGCAAGCAAAAAAAACCCAAACAGAAAACCCAAGTAGGTGTAGTGTAAGTAAAACAGTGGCACCTGCCAGACCTAAGCGGATTTGCCACCCTCACCTTAGGACACTGCAGCTGTAGCCAGTCTTTCCAAAGAAACGGTGTGAGGCCACTTAATTTTGCTTTACAGAAGAATGTAAAGTATGTGTTAGCCTTTATGACAAGGCATAGCTTCACATCATTAAAAGTATCATGTAAGTAGAAAGGACAGAGATTGAACACAACAATGTAAGTAGTAGAGGCAGGCACGCATTCTTGCCTCTACTTCTGCAGCTCCTTGTACATGCTGTTTTCATCCAAGACACATTTTCAGTGGTCTAAAATAAGGAAGGAGTGATATTTGGTCTTTTTTTCTCATGTCATCTATCATTCAGTATTGGATTTAACCCTTGAAGAAACAGGTGCAGCTCTCCTTGGCTTTGTCCAAAGTTGCATCTGTTTCGTAGCAGAGCTGAGTTTGGCACCTAAACCCACTCTGATCTCCCTTGCCTTGGATGAATAATTGTTGTGTACGTATTTTGATGGCTCTGTGTTATTTAAGGAAGAGCACCTCTGATCTGTGGAAATGCACATTATTACCTGCAGTGTCACTACCGACAGCATACACCTGTGTGTATATGTGTGTCTGGAAGTAGTCGAGAGTTTCTCTTACCTTTAAGTCATAATTCAAAATTACCAATCCTCAAAAGTACCAGATCCCCAATGTTAAAGAACAGTACTGTAGAAGAGGTGGTGTACTGGGGGGGGGGAACGACAAAAAGACCTTTTCAGTAACTTGTCTGCCACACCCCCGTTCTAAAAACTCAAAAGGAGCCTGCCTTTAATAGGCTGGGAGAAAAGGGTTCTGTGAGAAGAAAGGGGCAGCCTTTGGAGTTCTTGGTTCAGGCAGTTCAGGGTACCAGACTCCCTTCTCCATTGCAGCATTAATCTCTGGAGTGATCTTTTCTAAGGACCTATTTCTGCCTCTACTTGCACACTTTGTAAAGAGTGTGTTATAAACAGAGATTAAAAATATCCTTAGAGGTTAAATTATTCTCAGTTGTTCAGCTGTCTACCTATCTGTGAAGAACTGTTCGAGTTGTGGTAGTATTCAAAATTATTAAGATGGGTTTCTAGTAGTAAACTGTTGTTGGTGCTATACACAAAGGAATTTGTCTCTGGTATTTCAGTTCGGATATCTTTTCACAAAACAAGTTTTTGGGATGCCAATTTGTGAGGTTTTTGTGCAATTTCAGATCCAGGTGCAGGCCTGATTGACAACTGCTGGATTGATGATGCCTCACTGTTTTTAGTGAGGGTACGCTCCTAATAAGCAGCTGAGATTATGAACTAACAAAGCTGAATATTGGGCACTTCTGCGAATCGGGTCTCTGATCATAGAATAAAAACTGTTAACCATCATCTAGAGTTTAATCCTAATTCTTAAGGTGCTATCTCCTGTGCAAAGAAGACACCTTGGAGAGGCCTTGTTGCGCTTCTCACCCGTGGACAAGACTATTGATGGCGAGCTTTCTTCTCTACTCTGTCTAACGAATGCCTGTTTAGTAATTCCATTTAATGTTGGCTGCAGGGAATAGATGAAGGCCCGGAGGGACTCAAACTGATCTCTGACATTATTCGAGAGAAGATGGGAATAGACATCAGTGTGCTGATGGGAGCTAACATTGCCAATGAGGTGGCAGCAGAGAAATTCTGTGAAACCACAATAGGTACTGTGCTGAGTAATAAGAATGTTTAAAACATGCTCCTGGCCTGACCCTGGCACGTCAGATAGCTCAAATGTTAGCATTTTCAGCATGAGCTGCCTGTTCTCAGAACCTGTTGCATTGTTCTTATTTTAACGTGGAATTTCCTAGAAGGTTTGCACGTCCAAAAGCCCTAGGACAATACTGGGAACAGAAGGAGAGGGAGGAGTGCAGTTCTGCCTAGGCTTGCTGAGCTTGTGACCTTAGCAGGTGAAATACTAAGTGTGCTTTTTATCACCTTCCACATAACTGCTTTATTCTGTTACTGTGCTTGAGATTTTTCTTGTGTCTGCATGGCTTTGTATGGGTAAATTACTGTGTATTCTGTGCTCCAGCTCAGGTGTTATGGTCATAGACAGAACCTGTAAAGGTATGTTTGGATTATGTTTTTGGTTTTGTATTGTTTTGTTGTTTGTTTTTTTTAAGGTATCAATATCTTATTTCATTTTCTCAAAATAACTAGTTCTCCCAAATCTAGACATCCTTTTGGTTTTGTGTTGATATCTGCGCACCTTTGCAGCACAAAGATGTGTCTCATCGGATTTCAGTATCTAGGTGGACATGTGTGCATGTGTATCTGCATGCAGATAGTTATATATAATAATACAGAGTTTAGGGGGGTTTTCATTGTTATTTTTTCACAGTTCTGTGCGTTTTCAGCTTTGTAACCTTTCATTACCAGCTTCTGCATTGAACTTATTTTTGAGTAGTTGAATTCCCTTGTAGTGCTTAGAAGCATTTGCCAGTGGCAGCATATTCAATTGGTAAAACATCCTTCACATACCTTGATCAGCATGTATTTTGCTGGAATGCAGGCCTTAAAATAAGTGACAGAATTGCCTCTGCTCTATGTTTACTTCACCTTTGGCTTATTGTTAACTGTTCTCTGATGAGAGAGTATAAAGAGTTAATGGAATTGTTACTTAGAACCTGTTGTTAAGCAGACAATGAATTATGAAGCAGCCCAGAGTAACTCAGTGCAGAGCTTTTACATGCAATGTAGACATGTCCTTAGTCACTCAAAACAGGAGTCTGTTCAGGATCAAGATAGAAGAACCTTATCCGTGCTTTTAAGAGTTTTGGCTTGCACAGGAAACGCTGAAGAATACTCAAAGAAATTATTCAGTGTTTCACCTTTCTTTCTCTGTCTCAACAGGCAGCAAAATCTTGGAAAATGGCCTTCTCTTCAAAGAACTCCTGCAGACTCCAAACTTCCGAATTACCGTCGTAGATGATGCAGATACAGTCGAGCTTTGTGGTGCTCTGAAGGTAAGATTAACAGGCTGCAGATGGTGGATGGATGGAATAGCAATCCCGGTAGAAAAAAAGAGGGTATTTTCATTTAAAGAATTAGGTTTAGTGTGCTTTGCGTAATATATAACTGCTACATGACATGTCCAGAAGAACCAGATCATAGAATGGTAAGGAGTTGGAAGGGACCTCTGGGGATCAAGTCAAACCCCTCTGCCAGAGCAAGATCACCCAGGACAGGCCACACAGAAACAGATCCAGGTGGGTTTGGAAAGGCTCTAGAGAAGGAGATGGGAAATTAGGCAGCAGCATGTTCTGAGAGTTGGTGAGACAAGGGTCTAAAGAGTCATCTCCCAAGTTCCCTTTCTGCGTCTTGCACACATTCTTGAAACAAGCATTGATTTCATCTAACTGGTCAACATATTTCTAAATGCGTTTTAGTTCCTTTTTTCTTTTTGCAACAGTGAGTTCACAAAGAGAAAGAGAGGAGGAAGTTGGTGTTAATCTTTTGTCTATTGACAAAACTATTCCCCTCTTCATTGACTTACACAATGTGAGCACCCTTATGGTTTATACTCCGTAGACATAGGCTGTATAAGGTGTGTATGAAAGGACCTGAATAGGAAAAAAGTTATTTTGGACAGTTACTTATCTGGATTTTTTTTATTTTATTTTTGATAACAAAATAGATGCTAACAGGAAGCAAAGTCGAGCTTAAACATATTCTTACTGCTATTTTTTTCAGGTCAATTTACAGACTGTTTGTGAAAGGAAGGCGTTAGTTGCTTGGCCCTCAGGCCAATAGTACTGTAGTTCATGTTATCTGATTGATGTCAATTATGGAATCATTTCTGATGAGTGTAGTGCTTTAATAGATAATTTGGCTCAGCTTTTTGTTTTGCATAATTATTTTGTATTGCTTTGTTTTCTCTGTTAAAACTGTACATGCTACACCACTCACTTTCAAGGTTAGTACACCAATCAATGATGTCTTTAAGCAAAGGAGGTCTGGTTCCTGCTTAGCAAGAAGTAGATTGATAGCTATAATAACATTTTTGGCATACTGGTTTTCTGCATAGTTTTGTCTTGATAGCTGTCATACTGGAAGTCCTGGGAAGATAGCTTTTATAGTCACTTCTCTGAAATGTTTCTCAACTAATCTCTGTGTTTATAAACCAAAGAAGGGACTGTAGAAATGATCATTCATGAAGAAACAGCATATTCTTTGTAGGAGGCTGCCACCAGGTCTGAGGGAAAAAACAAACAGGAAAGGTCTTCCTGTGTCATGAACCTTCAGGGAATCCTTGATGAACTGTCACTGTTAGAGGAGCTCTACCTACTTAAAAGGGCTGGACACTACTGGCTTGGCTGAATTTGGTCCCTTGGCATGGAAGTCAGTAAATGTTTCTTAGGTTTAGTATTACTTTAATCATAAAGAAAATATGGATAACAGAGCAGTGGAATGTCAGTGTAACTTTGCCCCTGCCTCAAGGAGGAAAGAACAGCTCAATCTGGATAAAAGCTTGTTTGGATGTAGTGTAACCTCCTTTGTTCTTAAAGATAGTCAATAGTGGTAGCTCCACAGCCTCTGGGGCAGCTTGTTCGAGGGCTTTAAATGTGCTTTTATCCTTGGAAATACTTAGTAATGTAGGACTTGTAATCTTGGTTTTTGGTTTTTTTTTTTGGTTACCCAGTAGACTTCAAAATCCCCAAACTGAAAAAAAAACCAAACCAACAGCCTGGTGATACACTAGTAAAGTGTTTGCCGTCATTAAGGACATCTGCAGTCTGTTTTTTGGTGATCCCTAGGATTCTGAAAGCAATAATTAACTCATTTCCCATTTGTTGTTTTTCTCTTCTGATTAGAATATAGTAGCAGTAGGAGCTGGGTTCTGTGACGGCCTTTGCTGCGGTGACAATACCAAAGCTGCTGTTATTCGCCTTGGCCTGATGGAGATGATTGCCTTCGCCAGGATTTTTTGCAAAGGACAAGTGTCTACTGCCACTTTCCTGGAGAGCTGCGGAGTTGCTGATCTCATCACTACGTGTTACGGTGGCCGGAATCGACGCGTAGCGGAAGCGTTTGTTAAAACTGGAAAGGTACCTCGTTCGCTGGGTAAAATCCATCGCTGCCAGCACTGGCACTGCGAGTTTGGTGAAGTAACAGCACAGCTTTCCAAAAACTGTAGTTGTGCTGTGTGAGCATTCTCTCATATTTGAGGGTGTTACAAGGCTAGTAAAGGTGTTAAGGAGGGGTGATTGGAAGAAGAAAAAGAGCTAGAAATGTTGGGAAATGCAGATTTAAGGAGAATATTGCATATGCTCACTAAAGTTCACCTTTGAGAAAGGAAAAGCCCTTAGTAACACCTTTTCTCTATCCATATCAGGTTGTCAGGCTTATGAAAACTTTATTATAGCTCTCCTTTTCTTCCTTTTTTTTTTTTCTTCTCTGTTTAGTCTATTGAAGAATTGGAGCAAGAAATGTTGAACGGTCAGAAATTGCAAGGACCACAGACTTCTGCCGAAGTGTATCGCATCCTCAAACAGAAAGGAATGCTGGACAAGTAAGTAAGAACAGATAAAGCAAGTCCTGCATACTTTTTTTTTTTTTGATCTCCGTAATTCTTTCTGCATATTTGATGTTGCTATTTTCATGAAGGTAATAGCCAAAAAACATCACTGCAAAAAGAATACCTTAATCCTCAGTTAAAATCACAAGAGAGGTGACTAGAACTGGCAGTGAATAGAATTGGAATAGAATATTGCTGTAGACAGAGCTATTGGCGTGGTGGTAAAGGTGCTTTCTGTTGACAGAAGGTACTGTTGTCTTCTGCTGTCACAGAAAAGCATGGTACAGTGTGTTTTAATATGTGAAAAAGAGTAAAATTTGTGAAAATAGAAGCAGAGCTTCCTAAAGAGGCTTGTGAAGAGGCTCTGCAGCTCGTTTCTTAGTAATAGATTTGTTACTTATCTCCAAGAAGAGGATCTTTGTTATTAAGGATCTGTAAGAGGTGATCCTCCAAATCGAGTGGCTGCTTCTGGCCACACAGATTCCAGCTTAGATACTGCAGTTCTCTCTCCTAATGTAACTTCCAATTTGGACTAGGATAAAACCTGCCATCTGCTTCTGTAGGTCAGGGGGGTTTTGTGGTGTGAAGTTAAGCAGGTTGTCCTGGCTTGGTCATTTGTATTTGAGTCAGAACACGTATGGTTCCTAAAGCCACACACAGGTGCCTCCTGATGAGATTAGAGGACACATCTATCTGGTCCTGTTTGTAAATGAATAGAAAAAAGAAAATAAATGTCTGCCAGTCAGAAGACCAAGCCTTGTTTGGTTGGGTTTTTTTTCAAAGCAGCTTGTAAGGTCTCGTTTTAAAGGATCAGCTGCATGAAATTAATTATTTTTAACATTATTTTTGAATGTAAGGCACCAAAGTGTGTGTCTGCAGCATACAGTAATTAATCTAATTGCAAAAAAAAAAATCTAATTAAAGTGTTGGTTTCAGTCTTTGCTGTTTATGATTCCCTAAATGAGCCAGGATGCTGTCTTTTGATTGTGTTTGTGGTTTTTTTTCCTTACTGTTTTTTTGTTTCCCCTATTCTATCTTACAACAAGTAGAGTGCATTATAGAAGCCTTTGGGTTGTGTTTTTAACAAATTATGGAAATGGAGCTGCCAATCTGTGTTTGATTCACCAACACATATGTGTCACATCTTTGCACAAGATCTCATTCAATAACACTTTTGAAAGCAACTTTCAGAGTCTTTTTGAAAAACTTCCTTGCTACTGCTTTAAAACACAAAACACAGTAAAACAGCCATGGAGTCAAAGTGATGAGGTAAGAGTCTAATAAGAGTAAAATTTCATACTCCCATCCTGCAGAAGGATTCCAAAGGCTACACAGAAATCTGCAGAAGTCCAAGTTCAGTAGCAGTACTCCTTCATCAAGAAGTAACTGCCAGCACTGTATCTACAGTTGTGCGGAACTTGCTTTTGTTTAGGAGGTTCACGCACTGTGGCTGCCTCTCACGTAGGCATAACATTTCATTTTGGTGCTTACATCCAAGTTTTTTACAGCAAAAGCAAATTCAGCTCCCCTCCCCCAGCCAAATATGTCACACAAAGTGAGTGGTGAGGCTTTTTAATAAATGCAGAGGCCTCTACGTAAATTGTTTTTTTCCAATGTGATTCCTGCCCTTTTTTTTTTCTGCCCCTGTTTTAGGATTTTGCAACCTAAAGATTGGATTTGAAAGAGCATCTGTGTGGCTCTATGCTAACTTTGGTTCCACCAGTGAAATAAAACCAAAGCTCAAGTCAGTTGGTTTGATCTGAAATAGCTTTTCCTGCTGCTGCTTTTATTTTGTCTTGTTCTCCGCAAAAATAAACAAAAAGAAATGGACAGGCATTTCGTAGCAGGACATGGAAATGTTTCAGATAAAAATGAAAAGTCTACGTTTTTGAATCGAGCACTCACAATAAAAGCCATAGAGAAAGAGTGGACTGAATTCCCAAGCGTGCCCATTCCCCTAGTTTTTTTCTCCAGTAATACGAAGCGTTGCCTTCATCTGAGCACAGATCCTGTGCCTGCTCCGAGGCCGCAGCGGTGGCTGTGCCGCCCTGGTGTTCCCGAGGGGCTCGTGGTCTGTTTGGACCTCTGGTTCACCTGGAGGAGGCTGGTTCAGAGCGGTGTGGCGATACCGGTGGCTTCAGCACAACATCTGGTGGCTCAGGGTGTGGGCTGGGCAAGCATGGATGGCACTCGGTTCTGGTGGGGGCTCTGCTCAGAGCTGCGTTGGTGTGTTACAGAGAAAGCCTCAGAGCAGCTGATGGGACCGCTTTCCTGAGGAGAAACTACTAGTCCAGATGTATTCTGAACCACTCACAAATTAAGTATTTCACCATCTCTGATGCTCCTTATGTTTTATTACAGTAAAAAGAACATAATGGTTTTGTTGAAAATCTGTCAATACAGAAGGCCACACTGGACTGCATTTGATCAACAGATATTTAATCCCTACAATTCAGCAGGCTCTGCATGCAAATGGGACTTGTCTCACTGTCGCTCTTCAGAATGGACAAAAGACAAATGCTTTATGGAAATTTGTGTCTTGGCTGTAACAAGCTGTCAGGTTACCAGAGACGCCTGAATCATTTAGAGGTTGTTGGAAATGTGCCCAATTTAAAGGAGAAAAAAAAAAAAAGGGAGATAGAATTTAGCGTTTCAAAATCCACATTTAATTTTGGACACTTGTTAAAAACTTGACCTTTCATTTCTTCCTGTGTCCCTTTGTGTCCTATTCTGCAATTGTATTACAAAGTTTCTGCGTAGGGATAAGGCGTAACTGGTGTGCCAGGCGTGCTTTTTAACCACAGATGAGTGCTGCTGTAGGGATGGCTAGGAAAGGTGCCCATCTTTATAATTTTTTAAATTTGTTTAGCTCACGTAGTGGTTGCGCCATACACAGTGACTATTGCAGGCTACATCCTAGGTAGCTACGCTTCCGAGTGTGACTCAGTTTAGAGATGCGTGTAGGTTCTGTATTTATCCAATATGCTTTTCAGCCCAGCTTTAGCACTTGGCAGATACTAAAGGAAGCTGATTTTTCAGCCTCTTTTCCTGCGCTTTCCTCACCCTATTTTCTTTCTTTCTTTCATTGAAGAAAATGTTACAGAATAAGCTCACTCTGCATTTGTCTCCCCCATCCTGTTTCCTCAGGTTTCCACTGTTCACTGCCGTCTATCAGATTTGCTACGAAGGCAAACCTGTCAGAGAGATGATCTCCTGCCTTCAGAGTCACCCCGAGCACATATAAAATCAATCAGGCCGCCGGACTAATGCAGCGTTCTGCCTTCCCCATTTAAATCCGGGTTCAGGTGAATGTATCGTTAAGCTTCGTTCAAAGCTGGTGACAACGCGACTGTCTCTGAATAGGTTTGTTGGTTGTTTGACGCGGCACGCAGCGGTGCCTCGGCGAGCAGCCGTTTATTGGCTAAAATACAACCGGTTTAAGATGCGCAACGCAAAAGTCGCGCTACGTACCTAGTGGGTACATGCAAGTGTACTTCGTGTGTGCTCCTACACTGTAAAACACCAAGTTTTGTTGTCTCTTACGAAGGCCTAGGCCAAAATACGCTGGATGCTGGGAAGAATCTTGCTGGTTTTGATGGAGATTGTATCTAGCCTGTAGCCTTGAAATCTTAGGAGTCTTTCCATTAGAGCTTGGTTTTATTCTGTATACACTGTTAGACTTTAACGTTTTGCATGCTATTAATTTCAGCAATATTAATGCAAGGCAAGCGGTAGCAGTTATTCAGGGAGCTACAGGGAGATTTTAATTAACTCTGGTGAACAATATTTTGATTTTTGAAAGTCTTTAAAACTGTCAGACTACTTGGAAACCAATTTCTAAGTGAATTTTAAGTTTTTAACTACACTGTTTCAAAGGGAATATGCTAGAGGGGGATCATTACTTCCCCTTCTGTTTTTTAATCCTTGCATTTTTATATTTCTCCATTTCTCCCGTGCTGTTCCCAGGTGTCAGGCTCTTCTAGAATCCCATTCACCACAACAAGTGGGAGATGCTGACCTGGGGATTCCAAGCCCTGGAGCCTGGGGTTCATTTTAGTGTCGTACCTGTGCTCATTCTTCACTGGTATTGTTTGGTGGGTGGGGAAGGATACTTTTGAGTGGCGCTCAAAACCGCCACACTATGTTTCCAGCTCAACCATCAGCTATCAAGTGCTGCACTCCACAAAACACTCCAAGGAATGTTTGGGGAATCCCCTGGTAGACCACACTTGTGCTGTCAGAAGGGTGGATGTGCCAGTCCCCTGACTGCATTCATTTCAGTGCCTGCCAGTGACTGACATGTCAGCTGGACTGTACTCCTGATAGTCCTGAACTATCTCCTCTGAGAAATGATGAATTCTGAAGTTGCTCTTTCACTGCACAAAACTTGAATGGGTGCTGAACCACATCTTTTACAACTAGTCTCCCAGAAAGCTTCTCAAAAGCCTCTGTCTTTTTTTATTCCCCAGGTGTCTCAACTCCATTTTCTCAGACACTTTTGCTTTATGAGGGAGCTTGATTTCCAGTATTACTGGAGTCTGGGGGGTTGGCTTGGCTGGGGTTGTTTGTTGGGTTTTATTTAAGAAGACTGGTGCAAGAGAAAAGAGAGAAATGAAACCTGTCTTGCTTTTCTTGTATACTAAACCGTATTTTATTTTGTTTTTTGGTAAAACTTATGCAGGCTACATAGAGTGGGCTCATTCTCATAGCTAGGAGACAAGGGTTAGCGTCCAGATATACAGAGCTCACCAAGACAGCCCATCCACTCTGAATGCCCACTCCAAACCTCTGAGCAGCAGCAGCAGAACTGTTCTTCATTGTTCTCAGAGATGTTAGAGCACAGATTGTGAGTACAAGCCCGTCTTGAAGCTTTAAGTTGTCATTCAAAACTTGCTGAAGTTTTGGGGCAGCTTCATCTGGACAGGGAGATGCTCCAGCTCATCACACAGAACATTTCTTCTGCTCCCGTAGTGTTTTGCATTAATTTTGGGCAGATCTCATGAATGTCAGAAGCTATTCCTTGATGAGAGAAGTTCTTTTGCCTTATTTCTGATTTAGTTCTCAATACAACTGAGGGGTAGAAGTTAAATAGCGCTGGGTGTTGGTGGCCACCGAGGAAAGCGCTGGTAGAACTGTCTTGGAGAGGACACTCTGCTCAGTCGTTCCGAGGGGAGGGTGAGTGTTGGAAGCCCTGTTACACTTACGCACACCTGGAGCCTACACCCTTCAGTGCTGCCAGACTTTTAGTCTATCTGCTTATGCTTTGTCTTGTTTCTTTTTTTAAATACCAAGCTGATTGGCTTTGCCTTTATATGTGTATTATATACATAAACTTTTGTTTACGTGCAGTATGTAGGACAGTAGCGTTTTGTAAGATACATAAAGGGCTTTATGAGCTAAATGTGGTAAATTAATATATATTTTAAGATTATTTCTTTATTATTCCAGTACTACTACTACTACCACTGAAACTCCAAAATCTGAATTCTTCTTGTTTTGTACAGAAGCCTACTCTAAAACAAATCCAGAGAAAAGGTTTTATGGATTACTTTTTTTTTTCCTTTGGTCTGTAATGATACCCTTCTTTTCAGACAAAAGGTGATGTTTCAATAACAAAAATAATTTAAATTTCTATAGGTTCTTCACCACTTGTGTTTGGGTTTTTTTTTTTTTTTTTTTTAAAACATTCAGCTTGGCACTTGGTGTTTTTTTTTTCCCCCCGCTAATATTTACAGGGTTCATTAAAAGACTGTCATGTGACACTGGAACTGAATGATTAGAATCCTGTTTTACAAACACTGTTTTGCCTCGAGTCCCGGGATAGTCTGACTGAAAACATTAACAGCTGTGTAAGAGGTCGTAAATTTGTAACTGATTTGTGATTTATGAACATTAATTACTAAGGCAGGCGTTGTGTTCTAATGATACATACTCAACTTGCCCCAGCCACGCATACTGATCTTGTTTAAAGATTGTGAATGTAGCCCCCTTTGAAGAGTTAGTACAAATAAACGTTTTTGTCTTGGCAATCCCTTTGGTTTCTGTTGTCTCGTTTTACAAGGCTTGCAATTAATATTTTATTCCCTTTCTGGAATGCAGATTTTTATGGATATGGTATGGAATGAGAGCAGTGTAAGGGGTTAGTGCTGGGCCAGCCACTAGACATGGAGCAGGCACTATGAACCCCTCTCCTTTCCCAGAAGGGGAAGAGAAAGGGAATAAGGGAGAGAAACTTGCAGACTGGAAAAGAAAACTGAATCAGTTTTAATGAAAATAATAATAATGAAATGAAAGATGTACCAAAGCCAGTATCGGCACTGCTGAGGCAGCACCTTGAGTACTGAGTTCAGTTTTGGGCTCCTCGCTCCAAGAAGGTCATTGAGATGCTGGAGCGGGGCAAAGAAGGGCAACGAAGCTGGTGAAGGGTCTAGAGCACAAGTCTGGTGAGGAGCAGTGGAGGGGACTGGGGTTGTTTAGTTTGGAGAAAAGGAGTCTCGGGGAGACCTTCTTGCTCTCTACAACTCCCTGACAGGAGGTTGTAGTGAGGTGGGGGTCACTCTGTTCTCTCAAGTAGCAAGTGACAGGACAAGAGGAAACAGTCTCAAGTGGCACCAGGTTTAGGTTGGATATTAGGAAAACATTGTTCACTGAACGGGTTGTTAAGCAGTTGAACAGGGAGGTGGTGGAGTCCCCATCCTTGAAGGTATTTAAAAGCTGTGGAGATGTGGTGCTGAGGGATGCAGTTTAGTGGTGACCTGGCAATGCTGGGTTAACAGCTGAACTTCATGATCCTGAAGGTCTCTTCTAAGCAGAATGATTGTCTTCATCCAATCACGGTGTCTTTGAACTCTGACGGGTTCTTGCCGTCATTCCGTGAGCGGCTGTGGGAGCCACTGGAGGGCGCGGGCAGGTAAGTGACTGGTTCCCCTGGCTTCGCTGTGACTTTGCTTCTTATTTCTTTCTGAATCTCCTTAGGTCCCTGTGTAGCTGGAGCTGTCATACACTGCCTTCCTTGTACTTGGAGATGGTTATAGTTCACCACCGGAGGCATTTCTTGTAGATTCACTGGAAGTGAGAGAAGGAGCTTTCTGTAAAACATCCGACACCACCTTACCTCTGCCCAAGGCCGCCTCACCTGTCGTCTCGAGACTCTCCCAGTACCGGGCAACAGCCACGACCTCAGCTCTTGGCCAATATAGTCTGTGATATCTTCCAGCATCACTTGGGTTCCTGTAACGTTCATCCAGCAGGGCTTGTTTCTGTTGCATCTTGAAGTTGCAAGAGCCTGGAAAAGGATAAGAGCCCATTGCGGTCAGTTTTGTCAGTGTTTACATCAGCTAAAGGGATTGGAGGTGTCACAAGTAGTTACCTGGGGAAAAGAAGGTCTACTGCCTGCTTGTGGGCACCATACTGTAAAAGGAGTATAAGGGTCTTTATTTTCTGAATAGAATAATGCTCTCTCTACCTGAAAGCCTCAAAGCCTTTTGTAAATTGAAAACAATGTCCTAATTCCTCATTTGTGAATAAGAGGTACTGAGACAGGTAAAGGTGGCTGCCCAGAAAAAATGTGACTGGATACATTTTTATTCCTAATTTTAAACCAGAGTTTCAGCCATGAGGTCATTTTTCATTGTACTTTTATCTCAAAATTCTATTTATTTTAAGGGTACATGAAACCTACTAGTAGCATGAATATGTAGGCATCTAAAACATACCATCCAGAGGGCCTCGAATTCCAGTAAGTCTGAGTAAGTTTAAGTAAAAAATCATGACAAGAGAATTAGGTATGTTTCCTGCATATTTGGGCATTAACCTCTGAAGGGACGGTGCTTTCTTACTAAATCAGTTCTTGCAGGCTGGGTGTCTTTGATCTGACTGTAACACCCAGGCCGGTCCCGAGACACAGGAGACCCGGCACAAGAAGTGAATTTCCAACGATCTGTGCCGTTGCTGTTTTGTCACGCTCCCACCCTGGACTTCTTTGTATGGCTGGGGTCATACAAATTATGAACACAACTCTCTCAGGAGCTGGTTAGTGCTGAAATAAAACATTGTCCCCGAACACTTGGCACATTATGTTACTAGAGAGTGTAAAACTATTTTTCTCCGGCCTGTCTGCTGGCTGCACAGAGTTCTCTCCTGTGATTTTTGCCATGAGCTGATAGAAATCTGAGCACTAAATGGTAACACTTCTGGTTTGAATAATGGATGAGAAGAGTATCTGCCTTCAATCCCAGCATGTGCAATGGAGAGGTGTTTGGCATTGGGAATAAATGAAACCTAGTTCTGTTCTAACTTGATTTCAGATTCCTACCACTGTGCTCTGTGTAGGGACTTTCAGGTACTCTCTCAGTCTGTGAATCTGTTCCTGCTCTTCTTGAAAGCTATTGCAGACCTGGGTTTGAAGAGGAGAACAGTAGGGTGACACCCAGCAGAATGGTATCTGGGTGAATACCCCATGGTTAAAGTGAATTTGCAGATTTGTGACATATACCGCTTACCTGCAGTAGCTGATTGAGAGAGATGGTGTGAATGGTAATTGTATAGAGCACTGGGAACTGTATGTTGATTTCAGGAAGTTACTAGAAACAGTGGGAACTAGTGCTTTTAAATGCCTGTCCTTCTGGTAACTCATGCTGAAGGAATTAGAGAATAATAAGTAAAGCACAGCTCCGGCCTCTGAGCAGTCCGGATTGTTTGGGTGAGGGAACTGCCAAAGTCCGCTCCGTATAATCTATATCACCAAATTTTGTCTCCAATTTATCCCTGGCTATACATTGTTCACGGATATATTCTAGAGCTTGTAATTTGGCTGCTTGCAAGCGCTTGGCAGAGGAATGTGCAGTTACCCAGTATGACCATTTCTAGGAGAGGCTTTTCTTCCAAAATACAATACGCTTGTCTTGACAGTGCTGGGCACGGTGGAGCAGCAGAGGTGCAATTAGCTTGCTGAAAGCTGTCCAGTTAGAAGTGAGAGAAGAGAGCAGAATAGGGTTTGACTGCCTACCCTACAGGTAAATTGTTTTAAGTGTAATTTCTATATAGTATGTGTAGAGAAGAAGGAACAGAATTTAAAATACTGTACTTGCTGTTTTAACCCGTGCAAGAACATGCAGTAAAATACAGGAGGAGTGAAAACAAAGCCCTTGAGAGTTGATCTGAGCCCCTTTGGGCCTGTCATCCTGTACCAGACACAGCTTCGTGGCAACAGCTTAGCGCAGCAATGTTCTCTTCAAAACCAAAACCTGGGAAACATCTCCTCACAGAACTCTGTAGTTGCTCAAGTGCGAGAGTGATTTCTCGAGCATACTTGGCATTGTCAAAATGCCCTGAGAAATAACAGTTGCTCTTGAAGTTCCCCCTCCCTTCCATGTACGGCTTTACAAGCAAAAGTTGGAAAACTCTTGAGAGAAATATGTTGTTCATGCAACTCTAGACAGGTTATACAGAGGAAATATGCACTTCACTTGCGCTGCAGTGGGATCTCATGAAACATTCAAACGAATACCAACAAAGTATGCAAAGCCAGACGTCGTGTGGTCACAGTAAACAGGCAGTCGGGCCTCAGGAGCAGGAAGAGGAGGCACAGGGTCAGAAGGAGCCCAAGCAGGAGCTCCCCCCAGCAAACTCCCCCCTTTATAGTGAGCATGACGTTTCATGGGATGGGATACCCCTGTAGCCAGCTCAGCTCAGCTGTCCTGGCTGACTCCAACTGCTCATGGCCTGCAGAATGTGGCTGGCCTAGGATTCTGTCCCAGCAAAGGCAAGAGATACGTTTTTTTTGTGTGATCTTAACAACCAAATAATTATAACGCTATCAGCAACTGTGGCCTGATGTTACCAGAGGTCAAGGTTAAATGACCTCTGAGCAAGAACTGGGGACACTCCTGACCCCTGATGCATTTTTATCCATCTAAAATAGGCCCTGACCCACATGTGGGCTTCAAATTTTTCTAGTTCCTTCCACCTGAGAACTTGTGAGTTCTGTACAAGCTCTTCCCTGCACAGAGCTATCGTCCCTGGTTTTCCCATTGTTACTGTAATCAGTGCTAAAGTGGGGAGTAGGGGACTTGGTTACATGACTTGTGAATTATCAAAGCGTATGGTGATGGGGGCACAAGCAGCAGTGTGAATGATTGCATTGAGACAGAACCCGTCATGTCAGCGTGCGGGCTGGGTCAGGGGAGCAGCCAGGGAGTAGGAAGCCAATACCAGGAGGTTTAAATAGCTCTGCTCTTCTAATATTGGGACAGTAATTAGGTCTAGTCTAGACTTGATGGAGAGATTTTTATTTTAATTTTTTTTTTCATAGAGGGGAATGGCCTGGTACAGCAGGTAATCAGGCCTCGGATGACTCCTTTTTGAATGCATCCCTAAAAATGACAATGTGGTTTATTGTTGCAGAAGCTGTAGGGTAAATAAGCAGGGATCCTAAACTTTGATACTCGGTATTTGTGAGAAAATGAGTACAGAACATAAACGGTGAAGGCTTGCATTTTCCAGCGTTAGGGTAGTAACTTGAGGTGTCTGATGATCAAATCCCATGCACTGTCACTACTTGGACTGTAGTTTCAATCGCTATTGATGTTAGGTTCATGCTTGAACTCTCATTAATTTTGGGGTGCCCAGCCTGCAAAACCAAACAAGCCTCATGTTCAGTAACCTCAAATCACCTACAGATTTGCAGAATAATGGCCATTTTGAAAATACAGGCATCTCATTTATTCTCTCTCTGTTGCAGCAACATTAGTAGGTCCAAGTATCTCAGTCGTGAAAACTTTGCAAGGTTCTGGTTCATACATGGAGTCCTTTGCCTTGACTGATTGTTGGGCATGCCTATCACACGTGTCGCTACCGAAGTACAAATCGAGTATTTCTGGTTTGGGTTAGTAAAAATCAGTTTTTCCGTACAGTTATAAGCCACCAAAGAGTAACAGATGTTACTAATTATTTAAGTAAATACTCTTTTAGGTCAAAGCCTAGACTTTGCCGATTCTGAAAAGCCATTAGGAAATATCCCAACATTTCATGATTTAATGCTGACTAAAAATATCTCATCCTCAGATAGCACAGTGGGATGTTAAGGGTGAGAATATTTGTCCTAGACATCCGACATGAATCCATGTTCCTCACACATGACCTAGGTTCCACGGAAAGTACAATTCCTTTCTTGCCCTCTTCAGAGTAAGTTCCTTTAGCTTTCTGAGCTCACTCCTAGAGGGTTTAAAAACAGTAAAATTGTGTTGTTAACTAAAATCTGCTGACCACCTGTCTGAAATCTCAATCAACTTTCCTTTTATGTTTACTTGTTTTAACTTACCTTAAAAAAAAAAAAAAGTCTGAGTAACTGACATTTGGAAATTCTGGGATTTGGAGGTGAGGGGGGAGGAAGGGAAGTTGTATTTCAAAACCAGAAAACCAGTTCAGGAAATTCCAGTCAGCTCTGCTCCTTGGGCCTGTGAGGGTACTTTAATTCGCACTTCCAATTGGCCGGATTGTTGCCAAGAAGGTAGTTCTACAGGCCTCAATCAGTAAGCTCAAAAATGTCACTACCTCAGGACTTAAGAACCAAACCAGCTTCAAAGGAAGAACCTGTTAATTAGATAGATAATGAGACATTCAGGAATAAGCCCTTTATTTAGAAACCTGATGATATTTGTATTGGCTATTTTCCCTTTACTAAAACATTGACATTGAAAGGCTTCACCAAATTACATCTCTTTTTCTAATCACTGCTTATTTCATTATAGCAGCTGACAAACAGGTTACGATCTTCACTGCTGTTTAAAAGCCTCACTAATCCTTCCATTGAAAGGTTAATTTAAAATTACAGAAAATGGGCCACTTTCTTCTCTCTTGGTAGTTCTGTAATAAAAGGTTGATTGTTCAAGCAGCAGCATTCAATTATTTTGCTTCTGATGCTATCTACATGTTAAAAAAAGATCTAGCTAAGCTCAGATGGTCCCTGCAGGTTTTCCGGTTCTAGCCTTCGGTGCAAGGATGCCAAACGAAAAATTAGAGCCTCACAATTAACATTCAAAAATGTAAAGTGTTATGTTGTCAAATTAAAGAACGAGATGCGCTTCCTGGAATGTCAGCGATATAGAAAAGCTTCTGGAGTGTTTGCCCTTTAATTAGTGCAACTCAGTTGTTGAGTATGTTTGCCAGAGGAAGATCTGCTAACCAAGGAAGTCAGAGTGGCAGTGTTCAGACAGCTTGCCTAGAAATGCAGCTGGCCAGTTCTTGTTGAATTAGTCGTGACACTAGACCTCTACAGCAGACACTGAAACTTAGGCTATAGTAACAGATTTAATAGAGCTGAAACAGAAAACAAATATTTCCCTGTGGTTTTGTTGTACTTTTTGTTTGTTTGTTTGTTTTTTCCACAGGGTCCGGTATGCTCAAATGATACACATGCAGACCAAGCACAATGAAATTTATTGCTCCGAGTTGATGGTTGAAAGAGAAAAAATACTGACCTTCGGAAGTTTAGGGAGCAAAATAAATACAGGGGTTTAGCATTATGCAACAAAACTGAGACCACTGAATGATGTCCTGGAAACACGGTGGGAATATACGTTCAGTGCAAAATAAATCAGTTCTCACAGGGAAAGTGATGTGAATGACTCAAACCATTTTGAAATTTGTGTTAATTTTGCTGTTGGCATGAATTTTAGCCCCACTTTTACTAACTGATGTTATAGGTAGGAAACTGGTTAAGACAAGAGGCTTTCAGAGGAGAAAATCAGTGCTGTTACAACGGCTCCTCACCAACAGCATCTCCAAGCGGCTCTGGCATTGGGAGGAAGCTTGGCAGTGCTGAGCCATCAGATAGGGCACTTTTTATTTGCAAGCCACTCGAAGCGGGTCTGCAAACAGACCAGTGCACAGATGTGTTCTGTTCCTTTAAAATCTCAGCTCTTACTTTAGAGAGGGGTACAAAACAGGAATGCAACTTCCCATTTCCAGTGACTTTCGTTGCTTATAAAAAGTCTTTTTCACACTAGGGAGATCCCCGCTAACTCTCCATTTTCAGCGGGTGCTCTCTCCAGCTTTTTGTTTGTTTGTTTGGCGCTTTGCGGTGGCCGCTCTCCCACCAGCGAGCGACGGCAGCCCGGCAGAAGGACAAGCCGCAGGGCCAGCGGGCCTCCTGTCGGGGTCGCTGCCCGTGAAGCCGGGGGCGACGGTCTGGATGGATGACAATGGCAGGTGGCGCGGACGACGACGCTCCCCCAAACCGTGCTCCCCACGAGCCACGGCTTCCCGCGGGGGCCGGGCCAGAGAGCGGCAGAGCGGATGAAACCCTGGGAGGCCAGGAGATGCTGTCAGAGGGGACACGCACCACCCCCTGAGAGGGCCCGGCCCCACTGCTGGGGACTCCCCTCAACTCCGGGCCTTCC
>VWZK01007665.1:3573-40097 GCA_013396935.1 Baryphthengus martii | reverse complement strand
CAGGTGAAGTGGCGGGAAGGGAAGCTCGGAAACGACGGAGGGGGGGGGGCAGCGCTCCCGCCCTGAGGGCTGCTATCGATAGATGCAAAAATAACAGAGCACATGCAGCCTGTCGTTTCCCGCAGTGTTTGCAGTTATTATCAGCCCTCAGCGGAAAAAAAAATAGGTTTGGCAGATCGGCAACTGATTTTTGGAGGCTTTTTTTTAACTGCATTGGCAGTATGTACGTCGTATTTCATAGCACACTGCTAACCGGGACGTGAGAGTTAATTGGGCAGTTTACCTTCGTTTGTAGGTCAATAAAAAACATTTCCTTATGCTTTTAGTCATTAGATAGTCACGCGGAGTGGGATATGAACTAGCACCTTTGGGTTTTGGTAGCGATTTTATTTTTTTGCAGGTACTTTGTAAGGGCTCCCCGGCCGGGCAGCGGGGAGTTCAGTCACTTGTTTCAGTGGCAGTCGGGGAACAATCCAGCAGTGGGACCCCTCTGCAGGACTTGCCTACTCTCGGTGTGTTAACAATAGAGCTGCAGCATCTCTGCCTAAAAAATAATAGGTTTCTTTTAAGTCTGCTCCTCTACACTGTTAATAGTTAAGGAACTCAAAGAGCTGGTTGCCTGGCCTAATTTTTGGAGTTTCCTGTGCGATGTTTTTGCTTTGATGATGTTGGAAGGATTAATTTATCTGACTAGTTTTCAAGGCTTGAAAACATTGTGCTTCACTAGAGCAGTGGAATGACTGCTGGTTTTGCTGACTCCAGAGTTAAAATAATGAAGTGAAGCTTTGGGCAGACGTGTGGTGTAGGACCTGTGGCAGAAGCAGTGCTGTCCGAGAGGATGGCTGTTGTGCAGGTGATCAGGGTGTGAAGTCGGAGCCCGCTACCAGCTGGTACCTTGTATGTTGGCTTGGTTGGGAATTCTGGCAGCCTTCAGGTGATTCTAGGCTTGTTTCAGGTATGAAAGACAAGGGATGCTACACTGTCAGTGTTGTGGCAGATCTGCAAATAAAGTAGTCTTTTTGAAAGAAAAAGCTGCTTTCTTTTCCATTATTTTCAGTTACCCGATTACGACAGAATTATGAACTCTCTTGTACTTTATCTAAGGAGTTATATTGTCAGCAAAGTGCCCAAGGCTTTACCCAGCCTCTGCTGGAATGTGATATATTCAGCATGGCTTCAAATTCTTCATTGAGCTACATGGCCACAGGGCATGGACAGGCCCTTGCTTACTCTTTGTTGGAAGTGTGCGTTCTAGTTTGTGTTGACCAGTGATAGTATCTGTGTAGTTTTCCTTTATAAACAGAGTGATGATAGTTTTTGGGTGGACTTTGTTTCCTATCAGCCATTCCTGACTTCTAGAATAAGATGATTCTTCAGCCAGCATTTTGAGATACTTGAGTCTATTAATATTGGCATTTAGAACCTGCTTTGGTTTAAGTTTTTTAAGTACTTAAGTGAGGAGACATTGACCAGCTTCGGGAAGAACCTCACTATGGTATGACTTTGTAGACTAGTGTAGAGTTGTGTTTTCACTACAGGCTTCAATGTGTGTATTTTTATTGATAACAGTGTGAAGAAATGCAGTTCCTGGCCAGTTCAAAGGAGGTGGCTGAAGTCTGTAACATAAATGAGCTTGTAATGGCTTGTGATTATGTATCTGAGAGAAGGGAGGGCAGTTTTAATACAAAGTTAAAAGTGGTGAGGTAGGTCCTGCAGCAGTAGAGTATTGCTACATACTGCCTTTGAAGAAACACTTCTGGTTCTTAATCCCACTTATTTTAAAGCAGGTAAAGTAGCTATTCTGTGAAGTTAAAGGAAAAGAAAAGCATATTAGTGAATACATTGATATGGAACTGAAATAAAACAAGATATTAAAATCAATAAGTGAGTTTATATATATATCTATGTGTGTATGTGGTGCATATATACATGTTTGGCATTGGCTTTTGGTCAAACCCTGTTCTGTGCGTTCTTTCATTCTTTTGTTTGTTTGTTTTTGAGAGAGAAAATGTGCTTTAAGGGAGCATGCCTATCTTTATAGAAGATCTTTATTTCAAAATTGTCTGTGCATATTCAGCAGGAACGGAGTTGCGTACCCTACATCAATCGGTTGCTGCCTATTTCTGATCATCCTGTCTATCAGAAAGTTGTGACTTGCCTGCAGCACAGATTGGATCTTCAGGATGTTTCTGACCCTCGGTACCGATCCCCCAGCTCACAGCACGACCCTTCTGCTGAGAACTTGCAAAACTGTAAATGGGACAAACTCGTTCGTGCGTCTGTGTTTCAGTCTCGAGAGTTTGCAGCCTGATAGATCATTTTCAGTCTAAGCACCGAGCTCTGAAGTGCAGCAGCTGTGGTAAGAGCACACCTTTGCTGGTGACACCTGTGAGATGGACAGGGAAGAGGACTGCTTTTAGTAATACCAGTTACCACTACAGCTACTCGTCTGCCAGCCCCTGTGTTGACTAGAACAGTATGTGAAACCTAAGCTAAGGGTGTTAAACAACAGTGCTAAAAATTCTGCCAGTTTGCACTCTAGGGCATCGTAAATAATTGGTTATCGCTGCTGTCAGTCGGCAACGGGCACGCAGCAAGGGGAGTGCAGGTTGTGCCTCCTGGCTCTGAAACTGAAGCTCTCTTTACTAAGTTAGGGTAAATCTGTGTTGCTTTTCAACGAAAGAGAATGGAAAAGCATAAAGTTACCCCATTAATTAAATCTGCCAGTCCCTTAATGAAGAATCTCAATCAGGTTTTGCTCTTACCTCCCTGATTGGGTGCTGTGAGGATGGATTAACTGCTGTGTGGATTTCCTTCTGCACTAGTAACCAGTCTACTTGTGCACCAAGGCTGGGCTTTAATGGTGAATTCAGCTTAGCGGCTCCTACCTAGAGATTCTCTGCAATGCTGCAAACCACTGGTCTGCTGTTAACTCCGTCTGCTGTTTCCAATTTGTTCAAAATGAGGTAGCTTTATAAAGACAGATTTGATGATGGATTGGGTATCACCTGTCCTTTATGTAGTTTCTTTCAAACCAGCCTGAATCTGGCATGAGGTTGACTGTGCGTGTTTAGCAGGAACGGAGTCATGGACCCAAACGTGGTTCCTGTTCATTTTGTAGTGCCATTTGGTGCAGCGCTGCACACATCTGGCCTGAACGAACCCAGGAATGCAGCCAGAGGCACACAGACTAAATTACCTGGTGCTGACAGGTTTCCATTGCCTTCAACATGTGCCTCTGTGACCAGAGAGCGTGCAAGATTGCCTGCTACTTACTGGGAAAGAACTGGGGTCGTTTTATTGCAGTGCAGAGAGCAACATAGAAAATGCCGCTGGATTTCCGAGAGAGGCCTTTGGGAACTGGCATAAACCGTGGCTTTGGTGCGTGGAAGCTTATCCGTGTCACTTATATATAGAAGTAATGGTGCTTGCTGGACAGGGCAGGGGCTTCTGACTCGAGAGACTTGGATTCACTGGCCTTGGTTAGCCTCTAACTTCTCTGAATAACTTCTCCATTCATGGAATGTAGATGTCAATCTTTAAGGCACGTTGACTTGGTGAAAAGTAGTATATAAGATGTAAGCGGTGTTACGTATAGTCTTTAACTTAGGTGTCAGTCATCTGAGTTGACACTGCAGTAAAAGTATATCCCATAGAAGATAATCGATGCTTATTGCTATAGTGTAACCTACCCTCCCCTCCTCCTGAAGGGATTTATCTTTTCAAATGAAGCAAGTAAGGCAATTTTCAGAGATGTCCTTTGGGTGTTTCTTCTGCATATGGTGATGGCCCAGAAAGACTATGTATTTGTCTTCTTGGGAATTTTATGGCTGAGAAAAATGATGGCTAGTGATACCTTCTCAGAGCTTTAAATCCACTGCTGGAGTCGAGCAGTATGGATCACTTTGCTGAGTGGGGAGTTTTGTGGTTACTGTGGATGTGGTTATAAAAATATTTACTTTCTATCAGAATGACATTGATTCCTTCAGACTGCTGCTTCACACCAGTATGTTGCTAGACAGAATCTGTATTAAAACTTGCCTTACTAACTTTAAGGCTTGAGATGGCTATTTGTCCTTAACAAAAAAATACGCCATGTAGCTTGGAAAGGCTTGGAAGGTTGTTTTGCTGCTGCTGCAAGTGAAAGCTTGTGATGGTGTAAAATTTAGTAAATTGTAATTACATTACAGTTGCATTTCCTTATGCTATTCTATGCAGATTGTTCTTGGAGTGAAATACCCAGAATAAGATACATGCTTGAAATAGAAGCTTGATAGGAAGTTTATTTACCTTATTGGCATCACATAAAATTCTGGTTCGCAATTACATTTCTGGACAACCCAAATAATTTAGATCACTATTTCATTATTCTTGAAGTATAAGATCTTTGAAGGCTTAATTGAGAAAAGAAGATTTGTTTATTCTAGTAGTGGTGAGCCTCAAAATATTAAATAGATGTTGAAAGTTATGTCAGCTTAAAGAGATCGAGATTATCAAAACAACTGGACATGTCCAAATGCTTGTTCAATAGGCTTTTCTCCCCTTTTTTCCCCGCCTAAGAGATGCACCAAAATCTTCTACAGATACTCAGATTTAGAATTAAATTAGCGATAAAATCACATAAATGTTAGGAAAAACAGAAGTAGCAGTGGGACCATCTACTGTGAAGAAGCTGGAAGACAAACTGTACAAAACTCCCATTGAGGTCAGGTTTTTGTTCTCCTGAGGTTTAGGTGCTGTTGTTCCACTGCTGAACTTAGTGTAGGCATCCTTAGTGTAGTGGAGATGCATATCTATATGATTTCCATCTTCTTCTAGGATCATATCATTGTTTAAAGTTCTGTTTCCTTAAAGATCTTTGTTTTGCTGGACAAGATCAGGGTGTTTCTTTGGTAACAGAGAACAATTTGGGGGAACACAAGGAAACAGAAGCTTTGGAAAGTGTTGTGTATAACATGCTCCAAGTGCAGATAGAAACAGTTCTAAGACTGACATGGTAAAAGGGTGAAAATGCCTCTGAAACTGAATGCAGATGTTTTACAAAAGGGGAAAAATGCAAAATATTCTCAATACCTCGAGGTTAAGGTGGAATATGTATGAAATGTCATTGTGTCTTCATGAGAAGAATGCTTTAAAGACATACTTAAACATCACCTTTCTTCTTGGGTGGATAGTGGATATAGTATAATTCCTTCTCCTTCACCACTCCCAAACTCTAGAAAACAATTTCTTTCTGTTGTACCTTCAAAAATTCTTAGGCAACCCAAAGCTAAATTTAAATATTTTTTTTTTTGTCCTTCTGTAGTCTGTGTCTGTATGTTGGTGAAAAGTGCAGCCCTCCCATTACTCCTAATGGGACAGGTACAGCTTTTGAGGCGCTTGGCTTGAGCACGATGCTGTAGCTGGGTGTGTGACACACTCGTGGGGATGAGCACTGAGACTAAAACCATCGTGGGCTGAGAACAAGGGTTGAAAAGTTGTTGGAAAGAGATTGGGACTGCATTCCTGAAAACTGTCTCTTTCCAGCTATGACAGCTGATCCAATAAAAAGAATTATGGAAGCCACAGAAGACTTTTGTTTCATTCCCAGAAGTCCCACATCCCTGGGTAACAGTACTATGGGAGCTGAGTTGCTTGTGAAGACAGTGGTATTGTCAGATACAGCAAATAATGGAGATACTTGATGTTGTGCTTTGTCCTAAAATGCATACAAATCCTGGACTTGTCTGTGTTGTTTCCTCTGTAATTTTTGTGGTGTGACTTTTTTTTTTTTTTTTTCCTCCCTTCATGCTTTATTCTTTTTTGGCTCTTTCCACACTGGGATTCCTGTCTTCTTCCTGGAGTGATTTATTAAAAATTGTTAAGACCTCAAGTTAGAGTATCTTAAAGTAGTGTATGCGTATATAAAAAAAAACCAAAACAAAACCAACCAAACAACACCAAATAAAAAAACCTAACTCAAATCCGAAACATTTTCCATGCTGTGCATGATGATGAGGTACAATAGTAAGAATGCAAGCAGGGAAAGGATGGAGACCAAAAGGTTCATTGACTGTGAGTCCAACAGGACTCTAGCAAAATTATCAATGGCCCCCAAAGTTATCACTCCTATTCTTAACCATTAAACAAAGTGTTTCGTAGAAGGTGCCTTTCGCTCCTTGCCCCAGACTGTATTGAGCGCACTCCTGCATACCTGGGGAGCCTGTGGATGTCTCTGCTCTGTCCTGTGTCGTGTTCCGACCGCGTAGTGGCGACAGGCAAGGTTAGACCAGCGATGTCTTCAGGAGTCTTCAAAAAAACCCCGAATTCTCAAAACCACAGAAAAATTTTCTTGGGGACTCCGAGCCTTTCTGAATGGGAAGTGTAGCAGGAATTACGATGTGCTGCCCTGGTTTGGTGAGTGCCTTCTCATTCAGCCTGTTGTCCTTTCCTGGGAATGATAGTGTCATATAGTCAGTTTCTAATGATCCTGCTTTTATACATACATCTGTATGTATTTTTTTGTAGCTTAGTTTTTTGTTTTGGATGAAGTGGTATTTCTGCACACGTTCCTGTTTCATTTCCAGAAACGCAGTAGAAAGCGTGTCCTTGCAGAGAGGACTGAGCCCGCTTTTCTGTGGTCAGAATTTACCGCCCATCAGACCTCTGGTGAGGTAGCTCTCTTCACATGCCCAGAGCCAGTTCCTGTAGAAGCTGCTGACACTGGTTCACCTGCCTCTGAAAGGAGCAGCTTGGCTCTAAGACTGGTAAAACTCCAGTGAAGGAGGGACTAAGGAAAGGAGCAAGTCCCTGCTTTCGGTGGGAGCTGGGTCTGGCCTAGGGAAGGCCTGCTGTTAAGCTTGTGTTAGCGAACCGAAAGAGGCTGGGGTCTTGGGTCCATGTTCGCTACTACTGGATCCAGGCATTGCCCCACCACTGCCACACAAGACTTGACCCGGTCCTGGGCATGGCTGCATTATTGCCAAGTCAGAGCCCGACACTGAGGGTTTGCCCTCTTTGGTTTTGCGAGGTATAGGTGTGCAGGTGACGCTGATGCAACTTCAAGTTTGCCAAGACAAAAATCTTCAAAGCAAAACAAAACCAATTTCAATAAATTGGTATCCTTAGAGGGCTGCTGTCCCAGCTGTTTGTTCTGGGCAACCACAATGTTTCTAGTCCAAGATGTGATGCAGTAAATCAGACCTTGTAGAACTGAGGCGCACTAAGTAGGCACAGTAATAATCAGCAAGATGTTGTCAGTCTTTGGATATGTCATAATCTAGTTACAAAGAATAAATATATTGAAAAATGCTAGGGAGGGCTGGAGAGAGGCCACATGGGAAAAGCAGCTCCTCTGCTCCTGCTGGGCTAATTGCTGCTTGTGTTTAGCTGATGGCCTGATGGGCAATAACTTGAAAGGAAACCTGTCAAGAGCCTCTACTTCATTCCTTGAAAACAAGACAAAAGGTTGTTATTGTCAGCTTTAAATGTGGCTGCTACATCCAGGCCCGGATTTAGATGTATTGAAGGTGATGCTGTTTTGCACAGGCTCCGTTTATTTATCCTGGAAGCTGTGGAGCAACTAACAGGGCCCTCTCTCCCCCCCGCCCCGTTTGTCATGTATGTATAGTGAATACACAAAAGATACCTTTTAGTATGTATTTTAGCATCTGTTCTCTTCATTCGACAGTGGTGCTGTTGCCAAGGCTGCAGCTCTTGGAGCAGGCAATAGCTGAATGGGACAGTGCAGTTTTGAGACAAGTACGAGGAACCATAGGACAAAATTTTAAAAGGAGACATGGAGAGTGTTGCAGGCAGGAATTGAGCATTAAGAGGCGGGGAAATAGCACAAAAAAAAAAAAAGCCTCCAACAAAAGGAAAACCTCTGCAAGGTGTCTTTAAAGTGACACCTCAACTGATAAAATCACCTTGTCTGCGGCTGGAGACAGCTACTGGAGGGCAGACTCTGACAGGGCTCCAGGGGAGGGGAGGCTGAGTCTATGGTTGAATACCTGCTGCTACTGCTATAGATTGGAAGGAACAAACAAATGCACAATTATCCTGCAGGCTCAGAGGACCACTGTGAGATGTGCTGGGGAGGGTGGTGCTTTTATGCAGTCCTTAGAGTTGCGGAAAACCACCCCAGAATGACAGCATCTTCCCTGATTTGGTTTTAGTTTAATTTCTAAGCTACGATGTACCTTGCTGCCAGTAACATCTTGAGCTGTTTCAAAGGGCTTGTGTGTGCATAGGCACGTACAAAACCATTGAAAAAAAAATTATATTATAGCTGAAGGCCCTGGAAATTAAACACTGCCAGAATTTATCTTCACCATGGCAGTGTTGGTTTGATATTGGATTTTGTACAGACACTGAAATCCAGTCAAAATCTGCGTTATCAAGTTATTTTTATGAAGAAAGTTGTCACAGTTGTTGCACAGGAGAGGGTTTTTTTCTGGGAATTACAGGAATATTGTGCAGATACCATTGGAGGAAGGCATGTGCATATACTATTGGAGTAAGGAAAAGGATTATTCAAAGAGAAAGGGTGGTTCCCTGCTTAACTGCTTCCTTGAAAAATCTGTTTTTTTATCTTCTACTTGCACTGCACTGTTTCTGTGGGATGCTAGGTAAGTCGAGTAAGCCTGGCATTCCAGTGTGCTGACTCTTCTCCTTGTTTTCTTTGGGTCTGAGATGCAAAAGCAGGTATTTTCAGTTGTAGGTAAACTCAGCAGGAACTATGATCTGAAGAGGGAAAATGCAGTGCCATGTTAAGTGCTGTTGGGGGAAAAAGTTCTCCAGTGAAATTTGGCAAGAAGTACTTTTAACCTTGATTTTAGTGCACTCTGTACAATTGACATACCATGCTCCTTTATCTCACAGAGATCTGTTTAGTACCTGCGAGATAATTCAGATAATAAAGCATTTTCAAGGAGCCCATGTGGATACAAAGCCCTGAGCTGCATGCTGGGAACAAGTCTGCAGGCCACACAATTTATCAAGGAGATGGACCACTACTTTGTGATGACATCAGCACTGTGGTATCTCAGCACTGCTGAGGCTGCACCTTGAATACTGGGTTCAGTTTTGGGCCCCTCACTATAAGAAAGACATGGAGGTGCAGGAGCTTGTCCAAAGAAGAGCAGTGAAGCTGATGAAGGATCTAGAGAACAAGTCTTGCACGGAGCAGCTGAGGGAGCTGGGGTTGTTTGGCCTGGAGAAAAGGAGGCTCAGGGGAGACCTTGTTGCTCTGTAGAACTACCTGACAGGAGGCTGTAGCCAGGTGGAGGGTGGTCTTTTCTCCCAAGTAACAATCAATAGGACAAAAGGAAACAGCCTCAAGTTGTGCCAGGGGAATTTTAGGTTAAATATTGAGAAGAATTAATTCACAGAAAGGTTTGTAAAGCACTTCAAAAGGCTGCCCAGGGAAGTGTTTAAAAGTTGTGTAGGGGTGCTTAGGGATGTGGTTTAGTGGTGACCTGGTAGTGCTAGATTGATGGCAGGACTTGAAGGTCTGAAAGGTCTCTTCCAAGTGAAATGATTCTATGACCTCAATGAAAGATTTTTAGAAAAAGCCTGAAAAGTTCTTCACTGCAAGAAATTCAAGATACAAGGAAAGGAGGATTTCTGTTGGGTTTTCCGCTTTTTATTTCAAAGCCTCACTGTGTACATAAGCCATGTCCATTGAACTGTTCAATATAGTTACAACAGGTATTTATTTACTCTTGTGCACGGCCAGTTGGCCTCCAAGATGAAAGTATTTCTCCTTTCCTGTGGTATCACTAAGATACAGCACAGTACAAATGAGCACAGTATCAGTGTTGTTATTTTCCAAGTGTGCAGGGGTTTTGCTAATGTCAGAGTCTGGATGCTATATAAAAGTCCTCCTTGTCATTGACAAAATACTATACTTGTGGTTTTCCAAAGCTGATCCTTATTTTACTGTTTAGAGTAGATTCTTTTGTTAATAAGACTCAACTATAAAAGGCAGTGTGCAAGAGTGAGCTACTGACTTCCTTGAAGAGATGGGTTTTCCTGTGGTGTGTTTTCTGTTTGAATTATGACCTCCATCTGAAGATGTATAAAACTAGTTTTGAGCACATTATGCAGGCCTATGGAACTATAATTGAATTATGAGACTTACCAAGAGCAGAATAATGATAAACAACTTTATATGTTACTAATTACATCTTCATTGTTTCATTTGGTATATTTCAGGAATTTTTCCTGTTTATCTTCTCAGCAAAACGCGTCCTAGCCAAGAGAATAAGCTTTCCAAGCATTTTGTTCAAACTTGGGATTTCTTTCTAGACTTTAGCAATCATGAAACACGACCAGACACTTGTACAAAGAACATGACATTCTCTTTATGCAGTAACAAAGGACTATCTAGGAAATGTTTGCCTAAAGTAAGCAAATCAAGGTAATGTGTTAAAGGTGAGATGGGACCTTTTAAAACATGTTTTACCAAGTCAAGTTAAAATGAAACAGAGTACACAGCAACAAATGAAATGGAATTCTCTAAGCTTGGTTACATCTAATTGTCACTTTCTTATTAAGCTGAGCAATGGAATGCTAGCCTTAAAAAAACCAAATCCAAACCAACCCACGTCTGAGGGAATTTTCACTTTAAAAACTGAGCTTTATTTATAAATGCTTCTCAAATTTAGGTTGGTGTAAAAAAAAAAAAAAAGAAAAAGGTGAAGTGCATTTTAAAGGAACACCTAATTTTGACTGGTGGTGGCTGCAGGTTCTGTAAGATTACATAGACGATGCATGCAAACAAGATGATGACCCCGAGAAGAGGGGCAAATAAAGTCCAGATGAGTCGATGGGAACAAAATCTGACTTGAGACCTAATGTACACAACTGGTATTGCTATAAAGAATCAGATTTTGATGCTATGAAAAAACCCCTTGAACGTTTCCCATTGACTTCAGTCACCCACAAAATAAAAGAACATGAAAGCCTACCTACTGCGAGGGCTATACACGCTTGTATTGTTTGTTGGGCTCTTAAAGATCAGCAGCTCCCTTCCGAGAGCTGTTTCCTATCCACTTGTTAGCCTTTGGTAAAGGGGTGGCTCTACGGTTCCTTCCGGGCCGTGCTGAAGAGCAGTGTATGCCCAGAAACTTCCCCCTCTTGATTCTTTTGCCAGCTCCATGGATTGGTCTAATGAAGGAGATCACCTCCCCTAAAACCTTTCCTCTTCAATACCCCTGTGCACAGTACTTATTTGTCAAATTAGATTGAGATTAGGAGGAGCCTAATTAGCACTTCTAACCTTTTTTGTGTGTGTGTGTGTTGACCTACTGTGCTTCCTCTTGGGAAAATGAAAGGCACGGTTAACCCACGGGTTACCAAGATGCCCCCCCAAATTCCTACGAAGCGCTGTTGCGCTACCTGTTTGTTTCATATGGGCAGTTTCTTTGACTTGACCAGAGTAGCTGAGAGATGATAAAAGGGGAAGCTGTGCAGATGCATTCCCCAGATGTGCCCTTTTATAACCCAAATGTCTAACTTACTTATTTTTACATATTGCACATCTTACCTTGTGATGAAACATCGGTCATTTTCTCACATCTGTTACCACATTGTGGTAACCTCGTGATGCCATTAAATCCTAGGTGTCAAAACAGCTCCGCATCACTAATGGTAATCTGAACATGTTTCTTCATTCCACAAACGAGTGTGTCCCATCATTTTCCTGCCTTATCCCTGGATTATCTAATGACATGTTCCTTCTCCTGTATCAAAGGCAAATTGCTGTGTTCTTCCTTTTCCCATTGTGTGAGCTAGCGAAGCTCGCCGTTAGCAATGCCTTTCAGTGGCCTAATTCCTTTCTGCTTTCTTGGTTTTATTTGCAGAGGTCAGTAATATTGTTGAAGGTAGGAGATGACATTCTATGCCTCTGTGTTTGTGCACAGTTCATGGTAGTGGACCAGGTTCTCAATGCATGTGGATTTGAGCATTTTGCTACAGCAATAATTGGTAGCTCGAAGAATAGGGAACCTGCAAAATACTGCTTTTGCAGTCAGATTATTTTTTTTTTAGTTGTCTAAAGAATTTTCCCTCTTCTTGATTTGAAACTAGTAGTAGCGTACTTTGGGGGGAAAAGGTACCAAATAGCTCTGACTGCGCACACACTTTTTAAACAAAAAAGTTGCCATATCCCTATACAGGGTCACCGCTTTCCCTTCCCCCCTCAGTGGGAAAACAGGAACTTCTGAGCGGGAGGTAAATAGCTGAAATACTCAACAAAGATTGTAGGAACAAAGACTGGTAACACCTCTTTGTTGTATCTGCACTATTGTCGTTCCAGGGAAGAAAATACTGGCTCTAAGAAAATACTGGGCAGAAGAAATCTGTGATCCAAATCTGAAGAAAGAGAAAGGGGAAAAGGCGTGGCAGTTAGCTAAGTAAATATAACTGAGTTGGTTGTGTATATTGGGGATGGTATAGTATAAACAGAACTACGGGAAACGGTTTGGGTTTTTCAGAAGAACTGCTTTTGTGGGAAAGGAGCCTGCCGCCAGCGTGGAGCGCACCCGCAGCCTGCAACCCCTCGGCTCCTTGCCTTGCTATGCCTTACCTAGAGCTCTCCTTACGGCTCTGGCAGGGCCGCTGCGTTGCTCGTTGCCCATAAACTGCGGGTCAGCTGCAGGCAGCCTTCTACAAATGCAGTAGCTGCATTTTTGAGTATTGGTACTGCCAGCTGCCTGCCAGGTTAGGTCGTGGCTGCCTCCAGCGAACCGGCAGCTCACCCAGTCACGGTTCCCATCACCTGAAACTGTGATGATCTGCGACCTGAGCGCTGCAGAGCGACTGGCGGGTAGTGCTGAAGGCTGGCAAGGTGACTGCCCTCTAGTTACCTGCCTTACTGATCTGGCAGTGTAGTAGCCTTGTTCTCTCACAGTTTAGTCTGTCTATGCATGAGACCATGACCTGGGAAAGTGCTGGTGTCCTCAAATGCTGAGTCAGCTTCCGTAATGCAGGCCGTGGGGGGAGGTTTGATGGGATGGAGAGCATGCCGTCCTCATACTTTGGACCAGGATTTTGATCTCATGCTGAGATTTGCCTGAATTTTAGGACAAAACTCCAGCCTGTTCTAAGACTGTGGGTACACTTTGCTAGATATGTTTGGGGGGAGTTGCCATCTTTCAGTCTAACAACATGCTCATCTGGCAGAGGAAAGTGCTGCGCCCACAGAGGAGCTAGAAAGAGAATGTATTGGGAATGCCTTTCCACTATGAGGTGTAATCGCTTTCTACTTTTCTTTCTGGCATGGCAGATCTACTAATCCATAGTAATCGCTGTAGTTTGCAGCAGTTCTGACATCTGTGAACTGTATTGGAAAAGCACATTCGGAGAGAGAAGTGGAATTGAGTGTGCTTGAAAACCCCAAGTCTGTTAGCTGTGCGGTGGGGCCAGGGAAGCGTAAGTGCCTGCAGTGAGAGCACCACCTAAGAAGGGCTTGCTCCTGCATGTGTTTTTTTTTACTTTCCTGTGTTTATATGTTACAGGAGGCAAATACAGAAGTTCTAATTTCAGGCTGGTGCCTCTTAAACACAGACAGCTGAAAAGGTCTCTGTGCCTTGCCGTTTGCTGCAGTTCCCAATTTACCCCAGACCAGCGATTTGTTTACCGTGGATACGCTGGGCAGCAGAGCGCGGTGCTTCGGGAGCAGCCTTGTGTGCAATCCCCAGTGCAGGGCAGCAACCTCTGGCAAAAAAGCAGAGGAGACATCTGAGGGATATTAAATAATTCTTGCTCACTTATTTAAATCTGAATAAGCCAATGGCTTCAGGTGATGAATTTCTTTTTTTTGTTGATTGGAGACTTTTTTTTTTCCCTTGCACTAGAAAACCGACACTGGTAGTCAGGTGTTCTGGTTTTTTGTTTACACAAGACCCATTGAAGCAGTTGGAGAACATTACACCCTGCCTCACACACAGGCACATATACTTAATTTATGACTTCAATAGTTTGAATTTCAAGTGTCAGGTGTCCCACGGAGCTTTTCACTTTGTTCTCTTACGCTGCACACGCCACTTGAGTATTTATTATGGAGAGCAGACAGACTGTGGGAAGTCTTTCAAGCTTGTGGACTTTTTTAATTCAGAACCTTAAAAATAAAGTTATGGAACAAAGTAACAAAGACTTCTCTGAAAGCATGACTGAGCTGTAGTGTCTTATTGTGTGTTTGTCCAATTTTTTTTTTCTTTGGTGTTAATATTTCCACTTGCATATAATCCATCTTTAAAATGATCTTTTCTGACTGAAGCCTGTAAACACAGATGCCTCCAGAAAAGCATATGCAAATGTTCAATATTTATAGACATGCTGTTGTTCTATGATGTTAATGCAAAATTTATTCAGGAAAGGAAAAAATTTGCAAGAGGAGGAAAAAGAGTTGGTTTTTTTTTTTCCAGTGAGGTGTCCTACAATGTGTGCATCAGTTTTTGTAAAATCCTTAATCTTTACCTGAAAAAATGGTAACAGTTCCTGGAGTTGGACTTTTAGATTTCGAACTTGCTAGAGAAATAGTCATAAGGTACAATAAGCTTTTAAATAGGCGGATAGCAACAGATCTGGGTACAGAATTGTCTTCTCGTGTGTTCTGTTTGTCAGGCAAGGGGATCTGTTTCAACTTTTGGTAACTAGTGGATTTTGTCTCACAGTGAGAGAAAATTCTGTGTTGTACGACACCCAGTTTCTGTGGTGTTCAGCTGGAAACTAAGACACTTTCAGGTTAAAAAAATATTTTATTTTTTTTTAATGAGCAGTTAATACTTTCCTCCAGTTTAAGTGGATCTAGAATGCAGCAGTAGGCTTTCTTAACAGGTACTCCGTGATTTTGGGTTTTTTTTGTTGGTTTTTTTTTTCCATTGCGTGATATCTGGCTTTACCACTTACAGGGTGAAATAGAAGTTATTCCCAAAGAAGTAATAAGCTTTCTATTTCCATGTAACAGCTAAGGTTTGTGAAACAATGCTTTGTGTTCACTATTTACGTGGCCTAACAGGAAGATGGACATGTAAAAATAGCAGCAGAGAGCCAGGGCCATTATTAATAAAGCAGCTGTAATACAGCATTGTTCTCTTCAGGAATGTAGACACCATTTAAACAAAGTTGGCTACATAAATAATCAGGCATAATTCATAAGTAACCATTGTTAGGAATTCTCTTTTAAAAATAGTTCACCTTATTACCGTGCAAACAATGGCAGAAGGACTTTCTGTGTGGGTATGTGTATTTTACATGGACGCAGGTACCACATGTTAAAAGCGACTGACACAAATCATGCCAGTGACTGAGAAGCTGGTATTTTTCTACCCTCAGGAACTGTGGGTCCCTTCAGGGAAGATGGGAGGAGGGAAGGTGTAGTGCTATAAAACTTCATCCAGAGGGAAAGGTTGTAGAATCATAGTCAATAAGGTCGGAAACCATCAAATCCAATCGTCTACTAAATATTATCGTGACCACTAAACCATGTCCTGAAGTGCCACATCTACAGGTTTATTGAACGCCTCCAGGGATGGTGATTCTCTTTATGTAAATAGAGGCAAGATCAAGGGAGAAGAATACTTTTCACTTGTATGAGTTTATTAGAAAAAAAGGGCAAACCCTTCCTACCATCACATTGCATTACATAACAATGGTGGTTGCAGTAATAAAAATAATATTTTATTATTTGCCATATTGGGAAGGCCACATTCAGACAGACACGTGACCCCGTTTGTTTTGAACTCAGACTCTACTTCTGAGCTTTTTCAGTTTAAATAATAAAAGAAGAAGTAAAAAGAGATTACTAAGAGTTAGATATTACTGAAGCTAAGAGTCTTTTTTTCTAACTTTTCTAAGCAAAAGAAATCATATCCTTAAAACGTACTTCCCAAAAGTATGAAGACAAACAGGCAGCAGGTTGAACTTGTGCGCTTAGTTTGTGGGTGTGCTTGATAAAAAGGAGAAATCCTACTCAGAGCACAAGGACTATACAGTACTTTTTACCTCCAGAAATACACCTCTACCGCTCAACTTGAAAGCCTGCAGCCCTTCTCAGAGAAAAAAAAAAATAGAAGTTTGCATTGCATTTGCACAAGCAGAAGGAGGTATGTTAAACTGGTCATCTGCCTCATCCCCACAACCCCCTTCTCAGCCCCTAAACTGGGAGGGAGCAGACCCTATCCCACAGTTAAACTGCAGCGGCGCTCCTGAACTCCCTTCTGGCTTGAGAAGAGAGATGAAATTCATCATCCGTTGAAACTCTTGTTAAATGTGAAGAAACTTCTTCCTTTGTTCAGATTGTGCCTTCAAGCCTTAACGTAAGAATTCAAAAAGTTTTTGATTGTGTTTTGTCAGTTTTTTTTAAAAAAAATTAAATTGCTGCAAAGAAGCACTGCAAGCCCTTTTAAGTCCTTCCATCAAGTAATTGATCTTCCTGAGTTCTTGGATCTGCACATAATTTTGTAGTATGAAGATCTTTTTAAAATTGAGATCAATGAAATCATAAGGCATTTTATGAAGCTGCTGATTTATGATGAGTCCTATCAACTCAAGGGATTACCCTTGCATCTCACGTGAGTCATTTAGGATAAGTTTTTGCCACTCTTCTCTCTGTACAAGGACAGACAGGGCTGTTCAGAGGACCGACTTGTCAATGTTACTTCGCCAAGAAATCAGCTCTAGCTTCTACTCAGATCTCCAAAATGCAGTAGTATTTGAGTGTTAAATACAAAACCATTTAACCTTGTTTCACCTTTCTTGAAGATTTATAGCCAGGCTTTTGAAAAGAAAAAAAAATGATCAGATTATGGAATTTCTTGCTATTCTTAATCTGGTGATGTTTGTACCAAATCTTCAAGTTTCCCCCTTTTCCCTCACCACAAAAAAAAACCTCTAGAAGCTGTACAGAAATGACTACTATGAAACAAATACGTATCCTGTGCCATGTCTGTCTCTGTGTGACTGTTTTGCTTTGCAACTGTTTTAAAATTCATACTTGAAAGCAGCATTAAGTCAAATTTCCTCAGAAAGTAACTGAAAAGGCAGATTATTTTGTGTTTGAATCTAATATACTGTTACTTTACATTTTCTTTTCTCTGCTGCTGAAGAGCAAAGCGTAGCGAGAATTCCAGTGGGTAATTCCCATCTCCATGATCCTCCGCGAGGTGTTTACTGTAGCGGCACCGCTTCTCCCAACTCTTGGCAGGAAAGGGAGAGACTGAATTAGAACTCAACAGCATTGCTGGACAACAGCAAGGTGCTGCTTTTTTTGGGAGATGCTGGGTGATGGGAGTCATCCCTGCCACGGCCGGGCCTTGCAGAAGTGGAAGGGAGAGGGAGCAGCAGCATTCATTTTATTCACACAGCTGGAGACTGCTGGATAAGGGGCCAGGCGATCTCCTTGCGGCGAGGTCGTGTTTAGAGGTTAAGCACCGTGGAGGTCATGGTCTTCCCACTGTTGCACTGGGTGCCCTTCCAGAGGTACGTGCTTTTTAGGACAGCCAGTTTGTCTTCGGCGGCGTTTTGCACCACCCCTCTTTATTCTTACACGAAACCGTGGCCCTGATGGAGTTGCTGATAAGAGTAACCAGCGTGCTCCTGGGCAGCTCCAGCCGCTCGGAGGCCGGCTGCGGATCTTGCTCCTGACTCACCTGGGACGGGCCCGTCACACTCTTCTTTCTAAAGGTACTTTTGTCAGGTAATAAATAGAACGTTATGGGAAAAGATGCTTCTGTGTCTTCTGCTCTGTCTGTGTCCATGGGACGATGGGTTAGCAAGGGAGCCTAAGTTAGTAGACGCACAGTAACCTCTATAAATATCTCTGTGTTTGCAGATCCTCAAGCAAAACACAAGCGTTAAGTTAGAATTTACAGCCCTCAGTAAACAGAAGTGTGCTCCCGAATGCTGCCTTCAAACCTTACAGCATTTAATGTGGAAAGTGCCCTGGGACAAGGACCAATCTTTATGCTTTGTACACATTTTAATGACCTGTTAATGATCAACCGCTGCTCTGTCGAGATGATAGATTTTTATCATGGTATAGTTCAAGCCGGTTTCTTCACCGTTGCTTGAGATTATTCCTCATAATTTTACTTCGGAAACGAACGATATATTGATGCGGCATGGAGTCATCGCATCCTGTTCTGTTATCACTTTTGCAGCTCCCAGTAGGCGGTTGCCAGGGTCTACTGCAGGAAAGTAACGCAAATTAAAACTAGAAGTTAGCCACGAAGATTGTGATGGATCTGGTCAGGGCTCTGTTTAGTCCAGTGTTCAGTCTCTGATAATGACGGCTACTGAAAACTTCGGGAAGAGTGTCAGAAACACCACATACAGCAAGATCCTTCTCTGCTCTGGAAATTCCCGAGTGCGCCGTTTGCTAGAAGCTAGGAAAAGCAGAGGAGGATCTTACATTGATTTGTAAAGCACTGTGATACATTCTGTTTGATGGAGTTTTTTTGTTGTTTGATTTCTTTCCCAGCAGTTTCTAATCTTCAGTTGTGATGTTTTTGATCCCATGGAACAAAATTTACAAACCAATTCTTAATTCTTCTTCACATTCTGGATATCCACTACCCTACCTCTAGTTACTTTTTCAGACAAAACTTCCCGAGAAACTGTAAAAAACAAACTCTTTTGTAGTGACTTCAAAATTTTGATGGGAGATGGGACAATCTGTGTTTTCCAGAAAACATCTCTTGCTTTTCTAAGTTAAGCTACCTCCTTTAGGTCTGTGTTACTGGTGTTAGCTCTGGTCTCACACATTCCACACATATTTCTCAGGTGAAGCACATTTGAGCATTGTAATACGCTGCTGGGATGGACGGCAGTTTCCTTACTCTCTCCCATGCTCAAGTTTTTTCTCAGCTGTCAGTGGCAGTGAGCCAGAACACCCTATCGCAGTCAGGTAATAACATGCGAGTTGCAGTGCAGTCTGTGGAGCCAACAGCGGAGGTTTAGAGGGAGTACCACCACTTTTGGGATGTATTCATTTTGTAGCAGGCAACGGACTCTTTAAGGTAATCCGAAATGGGGCTGTGCTGCTGCACTTTGCTCAGGTACTATTGTCTTTACGCCCAGGCAGTGCTGTGGAATTGCAGTGCCCGTTCTGAACAGAAAATTGAGTTTCCCACTTGCATGCCAGCCACTACCTCCCACCCTCTCTCTACTCTTCCCAAGGAGACTATAGTTTCTTGGGCATGCCTGCAAGCTGGCTGTGCCTCTCAGTATGAACCCTTCTGTAAGGGCAGGCCAATACCCTTACGTACGTGTGTTGTGGCCAGCTGGGTGCATCCTCACCACGTGGCTCATCTGGAGAATGAGCATCATGATCTGAACCTCAGGAGTTAGCCCTTCTTTACTGGCTTGAGTTTGGGAAGGTCTGTTCTCTGGTTGGTTTTTCTTTTAGGTGAAGGTGCTCTTGAACTCTTTCCAGGGGAATTGGGGTTGGTGTGGGAGGACTTCCTGCTCCATGAAGCAGGAAAAAAAACATGTGGGAAAGACCCTGGAGGTCCATCTGCAGTTGAAGAGCTTGGCCTGAGTTCTTGCCCTAGACTATACATACTAGCCTTTCAATGAAGCGTCTGCCAGCAGGACTGAACCCATTTCAAGCCTGAGTCAGGAGGCTTTTCTGTGTAGCTTCACAGGAACAGTAGAGGCAGAATGACCTTTCCCCCCTCCCTTTTTTTCTCTTGAAATAAGTTCCCTTCCTCCCCTCCTCCCTCCTGTGCCCCCTTATATGCAGTATAAAATCCTGCGTTTTGGTGCATGATCTATATCGTGACAGATCTGGAAGAATGTTAATCTTACAAAATGCTTACAAACACCCAAGGGAGGGCTGACTCATCGCCATCAAATAAGGGGAGCCCCTATAGAGAGGTCTGGCTGCCCTTAAAGATCCTTGCTTACCCTCAGATGAAAAGGATCTCCAACTTTCTCTTCCCAAGGTCCATGAAAGGTGAGAGAAGAAACTAGGGAGCAGGCCTGAGAAATGTTTATACTCTTCCTGCCCATGGGAGGGAGACTCCCTGGGTTTGGGTATTTTTGCCTGCAGAGAGTAGCCAAGGGAAGAAAAGGGTGGAGGTTGAGACATTTGTAGGCTGCTTGTGCTGCTGCTGAGGTAGCTCCTAACTTGTGATACTTAGTAGGGAAATAATGATGGTAATAATTTTAAATGATCTCTTTCTTCTAGTTATAGATATATATCCTTTCTTGGGAAGGAGAGGTAAGATGTCTTGCTGAAAGCTGTCCATGTTTAGGTGGCTTGAAGACAGGAGGTAACTGTTGCTGGAAATGCGCTGCTCTTCAGTCTCCTTGCACCGTCATTACCGTGGGATAAAGAATAGGAAAAGCTTTAGGTAAACATGCCAAATAGTGTTTGTTTTTAATTTATTTCATGCGGCTAGATGAGCCGTGGGTTTTTCTGCCTGTCGGTTCTGCCACAATGAGACTTTTTTCCTTTTAAAATGATACAGGAACATTACTGTGTTGCTTCATTAACCAGTCAGGACGAATGCTGCAGAATGTGTAACGCTGGCATCGCTGGAGAGGAGTCACTACATGATAAGCTTTTAAAATACAGTTTGCAAGTACAAATTCACTTTTGCAGTTTTTAAGCTGCTTCAAAAACCAAAACTGTACACACAGATTCAAGCTCACACCTGTTTTCATACCTGCTGACTTGTACTGATGACATGAGACAAGATGTCTCATCTACTAGGCAACAAAGCCTTTTTTTTTTTTTTTGTAAAGTGACTAGATAGTCCCATACTTTTGAAGTTCTTGTCACTGCAGAAAAATTATGGCACTTTATTTAAAGGTTTGAATATGCAATTAAGCATCTAATTTCAAACCTGCGTAGTCAATAATATTAGACTTCACTACAAAGTTATTTGCTTTTTATGGTGTCTGCCAACTGCTGCAGTATGCATTACTGCATTTGGCATAGTAATGCATTCTAGTATTGGAGATACCTGATCCAGCAGCAGCCAAAGGATTGCAAAATAGATGTCCAAGGAGAAATCAGAGTGCAGTAAATCAAGGGAAAACTGCTTGTCTTTATCATGTACTGACAAGTGAAATCCCTACCTCCCACCTGACTTGAAAAACTGGACCCAGCTGGTGGAGCATCTTATAGTCTTAGGACCCAATGTCCCCTCTCATCAGCTACCACATGCATTGTTTTCTTCAGTCTTCTTGATGCTTTTTCCTCCCTTTCTCAGAGTTGTTTTTGACAGAATTGTAGTATGTTCCTGTAATTCTAACTAAGCATGTTCTAACTTGCTCATCAATTAAAATCAAATACTTAGCTGTTACTAATACACTGTAGCATACCTGGTCATAATGAGATACAGGTCTTTCCTAGTTACCCAGTGAAGCTGTCCCCTTTGCCTGTCAGCTGCTCTGAAGCAGTGAAAGTAGCTGCGGACTATCTGAGCACAGTGAGTTTCTGTGAGCACTCCCCAGCTAGTGCAGTTGCTGGCCCTTGCTTTACAGGATCGGATACCTGTCACTCTCTTGCCAGATTCTGTACATTAGATGCTCTTTGAGTTGTCATTTGAATATAGTCCAGATATTGCTAGTGGGGGAAGTCTGTTATCAAATCAGGAGAAGTGGCATTCTGGGCTCCAGCAGCTGCACAGGTGTCATCCAGTTTGCACCAATGCGTTGAACAGCAACCGTGTCACGTAAGCTGCAGTCAGAATATTCTGAGACAGGCTTTTAGCACTGTGGAAGCCATTCAGTATTTAACACGATGAGAAGACAAGCTAATCACGAAAGACCTGTCTAGATGTCTCTCTTCCTTTGTCTCCTTAGGTATTTTGTAGATGCTGACAGCCGGTGTGAACTTTAAACCAATTTATTGCATTTGTTTGGATATATAATAAAACCATTTGCCATCTCATTTTAACTACACGCAGGATGAATTGTTGACCATGAGCTGATCTGACCTTTTCAGCTCTAATCAAGAAATCTGAAATATTATTTCAACCTGTCGGCTCCAGTAATATGCAACAAGAGTATCTGGATCTAACTGAAAATGTCAGATGCACTCTAATATGCAACCCATCAAAGTTAGAATGCATACGAACCAAGAACTGGTGAAGAATATAAATTTGTAACAGCTGTGGTGCATCTCGATGGTTTAGAGAAATTGTTCTGCCATTGATACGGGCCAACTGAAAACGTACCTTAAAAGCAATTCCTTGGAATACATGTCAGAGGTACAGCTGCTAAAATATTAAAATGATCTTGAAAGAGAGAGTATAATACCAGGTTAGAATATTACTGGAAAAAAACGGTGACCCATGAGAATACCAGTGCTCTAGTTAATGTCTTGCTAGCTCCCTTGTGTGTTAGTGTAAGACCTTAAAATTTTCCTTTAAAATTTTAATAACGTGCTGCTTGTGAAGTTTTTACTCTTTTTTTAGAAATAATCCATTATATAAACTGAGGTGTCCTTATCAATCTTATTTGTGTTGAATTTAGTATTGAGCATTTTTTCTGAGTTTTTTTCTGAAAAAGCCTGTTTCTGTTCTTAAAAGCTTTCTAAAAACCAGTGCTACTGCCAAGAGGTTATAGTGTTTAAGACAAAACAAAGAAATTAAATATAATTATCTTGAAAGTTTCTGTTTCTGTATTATACTAGATACTCAGATCTAGGATAACTGACTTTAATAATTATTTAAGCATGAATCCAATTATTCATTGGTATAATTTCTGGATGAGTAATTTAAATTTGGGCTAAAGTGGATGGGCACTATGAAAAGCAACTTTTTATCCTAAGAAAATCATATTTTGTTAGCTAAGCAATCTGGCAAGATTATTTAATCTTAAAGCAGTTACACTAAAATTAAGTTGGTTTTTAACCTAATTGTGGGTAATTCATGCAGTTTGAGGCATTATTAACTGCATCGCTACTGTTAGTAAAATGCTGTTGGGCCTAGAGTGAAAAGGAGCTATGGGAAGCATTGCTGAACTGGAAACTTTGTGTGAAAGAATAGTGTGTATTTTAATGTACCCAGTGAATGCTGTTGGAACGGTTCTTGTGGGGCAATGCTGCCCTCCCCTGGATGTGCTGCGGAAAGGAGGCATAGTTAGCCCATTCCAAGCAACTTCGAGGGCTTCAGATGAAAAAGAAAAAAAAAAATTAAAAAAATGCTGCAAACAGACTGGGCAGGGAGGGGAGGGATCAGTCTAGGGAGGCAGGGCAGGGAGGGGAGCAGTCTGTCCAGGGAGGATGGGGTGACTGAGCAGGGAAGGGAGGTGTCTGTAGAGGGACAGCTTGGCAGATTGAGCAGGTAGGGGAGGGGTCTGTATAGGGGGGGCAGGGAGAGGAGGCGTCTGTCTGGGGAGGGCTGGGACACAGAGCAGGGTGGGAAAACAGTGGAAAAAATGCTCTTACAAAGACCATGATGTAATTTCTTTAGTACAAGACACCAGAAAAAAAGAAGGGAGCAGGCATTTGTGGTGTCCTTTCATATCTGGATGGTGCAGGTGTGGGTGAATGTACAAATAATACACAGCAGTGTGTGTGAACACACAAGACAACAAACTGAGGGCTGAGTTAAGTTTGAGTGGCAATTTAGAGCATGAATTGAAAACAAAATAAACAGATACCAGGTCATTGCTAAAAGTTATCAGGACCAATTATGATAAACTCTTGGTTCATGGCCTAGTTTTGTCTTGTATGTAGTGTGTAAATATTTATCATTAGTGTTTACGCGTTCAGTTTTGCAAGAGAAAAGAAAATGGGACATGGCCAACAAATTGCATGGGAATAGGATTTGCTCTTGTGCAAATGAAGCTGTGGTAAAACCCTCATCTTCAGTTTTTACCGACAAAAACACTGCTGTAGGCTCAGGAAGCCCCTCCACTACGCATTCCTGAGAGCTGAGGAAGGTAGTCTGAGGAAATACTACTGTTGCATGGCCTATTCTTAATATATTTTTTCAGACATCTGCTACTAACTGGTACAAGAGACATAATATTAGGGTAGAAGGTTCTTCAGGTTGACCAGCTATGGTGGTTATCCGTTAAATAAGTAAGTGTGTTGCTGTTTGCTTTAATTTTGTCTTCCTACTGTTTTTACTGCCAGGCAGTTCCACCCTAGTCCAGATACCAGGAAGAGAGGAGCCTTGTTTCAAATACAATAATTTTAGTTCCCACATCTGACTCCAGTAAAGTGTATGTGGTAGGGTTTGAGTTTTTTGTTTGTTTTTCATAGAACCATAGAATGGCTTAAGTTGGAAGGGACCTTAAAGCTCATCCAGTTCCTACCCCCCTGCCATGGGCAGGGACACCTCCCACTAGAGCAGGTTGCTCAGAGCCTCATCCAGCCTGGTCCCAAACACTTCCAGGGATGAGGCTCCACAGCTTCTCTGGGCAACCCGTTCTAGTGTCTCACCATCCTCACAGTGAAGGTTTGTTGTTTTGTGGTTTTTTTTTTTCTTTTAACTAATCTATATCTACCCTTTTTCTGTTTAAAACTGGTTATTCCTTGTCCTGTTGCTTTACTCCCCTCCTTATCTTTCCTGTAGGCCCCCTTTATGTGCTGGAAGGCCACTTTAAACTCTCCCCAGAGCCTTCTCCAGGCTGAACAACCCCAACTCTCTTCAGCCTGTGCTCCAGCCCTCTGAGCATCTTTGTGGCCTCCTTTGGACCTGCTCAAGCATGTCCATGTGTTTCTTATGTTGAGGGCCCCAGAGCTGACGACGGTACTCCAAATGGGGTCTCACTCGAGCAGAGTATTTTAAGGTATAAAATATCCCTTTCTTTTTAATTAAGACTTTTCTAATTGCTAGACAACTTGGAAAACACACAGCTTTTCTTCCTGTGGCTTCTTGACTGGACTTGACTTGTGTTTTATTTACTCCTCATCCTGAATGCATTAGAAATGACCTAACACTAGAGAAGACTGGAAAGAGTATGTTAAATTCTGATCTGTGTATTTCTTCATATCTTAGACATAGATAGACAGATTGAGGATCAGAAGGGAGTTGTTTTTTTTTCCTAGACTGATTTGCTTGAGGACTTTGCGTGATTGTGAATCATCAGGTCATTTTGGAGATGTTTTAATTCCCTGACTTGCTCTGGTCCAGCAGCATGTTACAGTGGTGGTGGCTGTTGATATTTTACTACTATTTTTCGTAATAAGGTCCTAGGAGTTATTTTGTGTCTGGTGCCTGCCAGCGTGGACCTTTTTGAATTGTACCACAGCTACTCAGTCAGCTGTGGCTGTGGCAGATGGGACCTGAAGATCCCAGGGATCCTTCACAGGCTTCTGTTTCTAAAGTGACTTCCCTGACTGCAAAATGGTAGTCTTTACCTTCATAGGTGTAAGCTAGTAGGCTGGAACAAGCAATCCTTTAGAGAGCTAGCAGTGAGACCACTGCAAGTAGGGCTCTATAGTAGTTGAAGGTGAGCTAAATCAACACTGAGGTGCCTCCTTCTGACTGTCCTTTTGTGGCACCCTGTCACAGCCAACCCAGTTTTATACCTTGTTCTTTTTTGTTAGCTCACTCTTCTGTCAGCGGAGCGGCCCAGCTCCGCTCATCAGATGGTGATGTGGTTGGCAGCGGTGCCGTTTCTTCGTCCAGAACAAAAGTCTGAAGTCTAAGCCTATGAAAGCCTAAGAAAGTTTCCTTTCTTCTCCACGACTTTTGCAGGTTTTGGGGCTGCTCGTGTGGACCCTGATTGCTGGAACGGAATACTTTCTCTATCCAGCCTTCGGCTGGGTGATGTTTGTAGCTGTGTTTTACTGGGTTCTCACCGTCTTCTTTCTGATCATCTACATGACGATGACCTACACCAGGGTCCCCCAGGTGCCATGGACCACAGCGGTAAATACAACCATCCTTTGTTGTTTCAGATTTGCTGGGTTATGAAGAGAGTAAAGTACTGATGCACTCTATGGGTGTAGCTCACTAACCGTATGTGTGATTTCTGGAGATTTTTCCCTAATTACTGTCTGCTTAACTGCAGTATGTAACATTCATACTATCCAGGCATTTTAAAAACACTTTTCCTGTGATGTTTCACGGTATTGTTCAGTGGCTGATGTAGTGACTTGATTCTTAATCGTGTATATTTGACTGATACTTATGCACAGTGGCCTCTTTCTCTCCTCGCAGTGATTACACCCTGTGAGGAATGAGTCTGTGACTGCCTCTGAGCTGACAGACTTGGCCATACGGCTTAAACAGCAGAAATCCCTGCTTGAATCAATACCATGAATGGAAAGAGGGACCCTGGCTCTTAAAACATGAGTCTTCCTCTGCTAAAATAAAAGCAAGAGTGGTTCAGAGGCAGCAACAGTCTGACAATCCATAGATGGCTTACTGGGAAAATAGTGCTGAAAATTAGTGTTACGTATACGTAAAAAATACATGTCATGTAATACTTGGCTTTTAGCTCAAGACAATGCAAATCAGATAAGCAGCTAAGGTAATTACAGAAAAATTTCACAGTTTTTTTTGTGCTTTAAACAAACCTGGCAGGCTGTACCCCTCAACAGTATATTTTTACATGATTTTCATGACAGGCTCTTGTTCAGGATAATAGATCCTAAAAGTCATCTCAGCCTACTGGCTATTTGTGACCCATCCAAGAACTATTAGAAATTTTACTCTTGCGTTTGTCTGATACAGTGAGATACTGTGGTTGGTTTTTCTTTACTAGCTAAAGATTATTGACTAGAATTCTGTTATTTTTATGATAAAATATGTTTGACTTCTGCGCTGCAAACAGCTTGTTATCAGCTACGTGCTGTACATGACTAAAATTGATACTCTTCTTTTCATCTTCCCATTTGCTGCTGTAATAAATAGCCAGCTGCAGCAATTACTAATAAGAACAGCCGGGATTATGTTTAGGTAGCTTCTCTGTTTTCAAGTTTCATGAGCAGCCATTATCATTAGGGCTACAACACTGCTATAGAAATGTTGGATTAGTTCAATTACAGCAGTAATGTGTCTGGGTACATTTCAAGGTGTGGGGTTTTTTCCCATTGCTTTAGAAGTAAGTAAAATACATTCAAGGGGAAAACATCTTTATATCCGTTTGGTTACTGCTTTAGTCATAACTCCGTTTTTGTCAATTTAACCTAATTATCAGACAGCAGCCACACATAAATGTGTTGCCCCTCGTCTGTGTGGTAGATGAACGGGAGTATTTGGTTTGTTTCCACTTCATGTTGAGCGTATTTCTTGCTCTGAGCCTCAAACATATTGTAGAGGAGATCACATAACTGTAGGTCAAAAAGGTAGTCTCCTTTTCTAGTAAAGAGTAATACGAAGACAAAATAAATGCAAAATAAACAGAAGATGCTCACATTCCAGCTTTATTTGCTTTAAGGTATTAAAAGAGCTGTTGCAAGCAGCCTTTGGATCGTATCTCTGCCACTCCTGGCTGGCCAAGAGGGATCTTGGGTCTCTTCTCAGAGAGATGTTGTTAATGTCTTCCTTCCAGAGAGCATGAGTGCACCTTTGAGCGAGCGAGGTTACTCCCATATTCCCCCTAAACTCTGATGCATCCTGAATCTGCTCATTATTCCTCTGCCTCCTCAGGCAACAGTTTGCTCAAGCTGTACCTATGGTATGCAGCATCCCAAATTACATCTAGATTTTTCTGTCATAAAATCACTTTTTGCGGGTTAAGCACATTACCAAATTGCTTAAGATGCAGTTACTTGTACTGCAAATTAACCCAAAGGACATGCTTCCAAACTGACTCTCCTTAATAGTGTGAGTTCTTTGCTAAAACAATCAATCGAAGCTTTTAAAATCTGGTAAATTTAAATTTAAGCAGCAGATGGTAATTGAGCATGAACCATTTGGTTTGAGTGATATATTGGCAGTAAAGGCCCACTCAGCTTGCATTGCATTCCACCTTTCCCAACAGTGTTATTTCCCAGAGTAGCACTTCTCAAAAATTTTGTGCCTTTTTTTTTTTTTTTTTTCTACAACAATATATTGCAGGGGTTTGTAGCTTTCTGGGATAATTGAGTCTTTTTGGAACAGGAAATATAAAAATAAAAACAACAAATACTCCAGGCAAATCAACTTTGGAGTTTGAAAATCAACGCTTTACAGAAGTTCACCTGAACCTGCCAACTGTTGGCATCTTATCCTAAAATTGATGGGCTTTCTATTACTGCAATGCCCAGATAAAACAAGTGAGGTAAGGTTTGTGGATAAAGATAATATCTCTTACTAGATCAACTGATACAGATGAGATAAACACCTTGCATTCATAAATGTATGCATCAAACTTCAAGGGCCAGGCCTTGGACTCCACCTGAGCGCTGAGGCACTGCCCATGGTTCCCTACAGAACGGTGGGTGAGTGGCTTTTTTCCAAATGCCTTGAAGTTGCAAGGACTTGGGAACCGCAGGAGGACATGGATGCCCTTCAGTGGGCTCTGAAAACAAGAAGGCGGCTTTTTGCACTGCAAGTCTCCCATAGGCAGTGGTGACCTGAAGATTGCCGTGCTGACAGATGACGGCACAGCCTGCTGCTCTCAGGAGGGGTCTGCACTTCAGAAAATGTGTGGTTGGGGAATGGCTTCACTTCAGAAAGTTTGGAACCCTGTGTGTCCTGGGAGCGTGTGGCAGTGAGGCAGACTCCACTGAGTCTGAAGCAAACTCTGCCAGAGCCAAATGTACTGGAGATGGATGTGAGGAGCTTCCGTACCAGCCACGTCAAGCCGTTGATCCACACTTTGGTGCACTGAGGGAAATGGAAATGCTGATGTGGATACAGCTGTTGTCGCTGCCTCCTGAACTTCTCACCTTGTGCTGCGGCCCTTTTTTTTAGGTTCTACCAGAGTTCATGACTAGCGAATTCAGTAGTCAGTATTTGGCATATATTCCTAGCATCCACTCCATGGAAATTAGGAGGTTGGAGCTGCACCACTATGGCAACATTTAAAGCGAGCTGAGGCAGTGGAGTTAAGGGTTATGATATTTGTGTGGCACTCTGGAGTGCAGCGGGGCTCAGAAGCTGAATGGAGCGGATCATGGACGGCATTAGGACCTGGTCTGAACTGAGTTACCAATTCCTGCAATTGGAATTAGGTGCAAAACATGTCACAGATATTCTACTTAAACATGGCACCAGTGAGGTCTATTTTAAGGCCAAATTAATATACCTTAGAAAAGTAGAAGGATGAAGTTTTGAGGGATTTTTTTTTTTCAATAAAAATGAACTTCCTACAGCCATGACCAAGCAGTCAGTAAAGGAGAAAATATTAATATTACAAACTTGAAAAACTCATACCTTTTTATCTGTCTTTCATCTTCTTAGACTTCTGTTCTCCCTTCCTTTCCTGTTCTCTCTTACATCCAAAACCCAAACAAACTAGTTTTGTTGGTTCTCTGTAGTATTAAGTGAAATAGATACCCTGAGACATTAACTCTGCCCCTTGGAAGAGAAAATGCAACATCTGACGTGGATGGGTCTTGATGACCCGTCCAGGCCTTTCAGACAGTTCTCCTCCTTGTTTTGATCTGTTTCTTTATCCTCTCAAAAACAGGCAGAAGGGAAAGGGCCTGGAAGGTGGAAGAACACAACCGAAAAAATTACACCTTCTTGATGTCCTTCTGAAATAGACAGCACAAAGTTTTGGAAGCTTTATAAATATTCTTCCTGAGCCACGAGTTACTGCTTCCTCCAGTGTATCTTTGTGTAAATTAGAAATGTAATCCAATTGCAATTTTGGTTTTGTCTTTGTTTTGATTTAGTGTCGTATTCTTACTTCCTAACATTTAGATTGTGATAACCAAACTGTGCCCTTATTTTCACTTTAGACAAATCAGCACACCAGATTTCAGACTTGTCTGAATTTAGTGTGGGGAGAACAGTTTGCCTAAAATGTGCTTTAAAGTGTATGCATCTTCAAAATAAGCTGTTAGGTTTTAATCTTACAGATAGGAACTTGGAAGAAGGTAAAAATAGTTAAGAATCGCACTTCTTGTGTACGTTGCATGTGTACACTGTTTTGTAGTGTTGGCTTAGAAAATGGTAACAAATGCATGTGCGTATTAATTACGTATGTTGTTCGGTTTTTCAACAGGGTCTGTGTTTTAATGGAAGTGCCTTCGTTTTGTACCTCATTGCTGCCATTGTAGATGCATCTTCAGTTACCAAAGAACTGGACAGTCACAATTACAACAGCTGGGCAGCTTCTTCTGTGAGTTCGCTTTTTTGTTTAAACCAGTTCTGTGTCAAATAAAGTTGTATCAGAAGAGGGCTTGCTGGAGCTGTGGCTTGAAATGCAGGTGTTCTGGATTGTGAGGAACTGCAGGCTGGTATAGAAGCTCAGGCAAAAAACCTACAGGTAGCTGTAATTCAGTTGATAGTTTTTCGAGGTGGCTAGAAATTCTGCTAGGAGATGACAGTCACATCAGAAAAGGCTGTAATCTTTTTAAGATGATAGTGCTTTTCCTCTCCCCTGCCCACGTTTATTACTAGATCTCTGGCAGAGGTTACAGCTCGCACGTCAGAACAGACAAAGCAGATTGGGTGAGCATCGAGTCACCTCAATGCACTTGGGCAACTTCAAAAACAGCTTAAGTTAGCTCGGCTAACTTTGCACACATGTGGGTAAGATACGTTCAGTTTTTGTCGGCTCAGACAGGCACAGCACCTTTGGGAAGGTCCTGAAGTCCTCTTGTTGTTTCTACAGTATTCTTCCTGCTACGGCCTCAACTTGTGGTAGTCTTTCTTCTGAGCTGGCTCAGCAATGCCTGAAAAATTATGGAACTCACCAGTGTTTTAAAGTGGATGCAAATCATTAATTGGTCTGACATTACTTACTACTTAGATTTAGAAGTGCAAAGCAGTCAGTCAAAGTGGGTGAAACCTTTATTTTAAAGAGCCTTGTCGCTTTGAGTAGGTAAACACATTCTCTAGCTAAATTAAGGAACTTTCTGTGTATTGTGGCAACAGTAGTCAAATCCAATTGAGGACAGTAATTCTGAATGACAGCTGCGCTGACTGTTCGTGCTTCTGCAGTTGTCCTCTCTGGACTGTTTGCAAACCCTGTATTAATGTCTGAAGCTTGTTGTACACAGCCGCGAATACAGAGACTTGAACACCCGCTCTGTTTGCGTATTGGTAGGATCATAAAGTATTTTTAGACTGGAAGGGAGCTCTGGTTGTTAAGTCTCCTCCCTTACAGTAGAGGGAACTCGTGTCAACCTACGAGGGCTGAAGTTCACTCGAGTTTTGAGTATTTCCAAGGATGGCCATTCTGCATTCTTGACTCCTCTGCAGCTGATTATCCTAAGGTGGTCCTACATTTACATGTCGTCTCCTCCTAGAGGTGTGCTTTTTAATATTATGACGTATTACAATCAGCTTGAGGTAACTAAAGGTTCCATCTGGCTCCTCTCAGCTATCACTAAGTCTGCTCAGCCTGGCATTCAGTCACCGTTCTCCTCAAGCCTTATCAAGGCAAGGCTTGCACCTAGTGCTAACAGTGGCCGAGAGAAACAAAATGCAGCCTTCTGCTCTTGGACGCCTTTCCTTCTTGTCGCCATGGTCACTGTCCCGACGCTTCATGGTTGCTCGGCTTTATAATTCTGCACTTGCATGATTTTGGTCATTTCTAACTTTTTCTGAACATCAAGACCATTTTGAATGTCATCTGTTTTGAACAGCGTGCAGTGATTTAACAGAAACTTAACCACTGGCATGGAATTGGACTTTATCCATACAACTGAAATAGTTCACAGCTGCTCTGTGGGTGGACTCTGCAAGGACTGGAGAAGCAACACCACTGACACTGTGTATTTCTAAAGTTTAAAGATAAAATCAATCTAGCCTGCTACAGAAGGCTGATTCGGTAATCACTTTGGGACAAAGCAGTAAAATCTCTACGTGGTTGCTGCCACTGGTATTTGCACTGAGGAATGCCTTTTATTCATCAGTAGGGGACCTCTGGGATTGGTAACTTAATCGGTACTGCTGGTTCAGAACATGTCCATGAACAGGGCCCGGTCCTGTTCAATACATTTCTCAGTGACCTGGAGGAAGGAACAGAGTGGACGCTCAGCAAGCTTGCTGATGATACAAAACTGGGAGGAGTGGCGGACACACCAGAGCTGTGCTGCCATCCAGCGAGACCTGGACAGGCTGGAGGGTTGGACTTGAGAGAAACTTTATGAAATTCAAGGACAAGTGTAAGGTCCTGCACCTAGGGAGGAATAACCCCCTGCAGCAGTACAGGTGAAGGGCTGACCTGCTGGAAAGCAGGTCTGGGGAAAAAGACCTGGGAGTGCTGATGAACGACTGGATGACCCTATGAAACAGCGATGGGCCCTTGTAGGCAAGAAGGCCAATGGTGTCCTGGGGCACATCAAGAAGAGTGTGTCCAGCAGGTGGAGAGAGGTGGTTCTCCCCCTCTACTCTGCCCTAGTGAGGCTGCATCTGGAGTATTGTGTCCAGTTCTGGGCTTCCTGGTTCAAGAGGGAACAGAAACTTCTGGAGAGGGTACAGCAAAGGGCTACAAAGATGATTAGGGGACTAGAACATCTCTCTTATATGGAAAAGCTGAGAGAGTTGGGTCTTTTTAGTCTGGAGAAGGAAAGACTGAGGAGGGATCTTATCAATAATTATAAATGCTTAAAGGGTGGGGTCAGAAGGATGAGACCAGTCTTTTTTCAGTGTTGCCCAGTGACAGGACAAGAGGTAACAGACACAAACTTGAACATAGGAAGTTCCATCTAAACATGAGGAAGAACTTCTTTGAGAGTGACAGAGCCTGGATGAGGCTGCCCAGAGAGGTGGTGGAATCTCTGTCTCTGGAGACTTTCAAAATCCGCCTGGTAGCGTTCTTGTGCGACCTCTTCTGGGTGATCCTGCACTGGCAGGAGAGTTGGACTAGATGATCCTCAGACGCCCCTTTCAGCCCCTGCCATTCTATGATTCTGTGTCTGGGCCTGTTTGATTCCAAGTTTTCTCGTAAACAAGCCCGTTGTGATGCCCAGCGTGCCACGCTGCCGTACAGCTGGGCTGCAGGCAGTTCCTGGGACACAACAGCAATGCAAAAGCATTGGCTTGAGCTGTCCCATGGACTGTCCCCCAGACTTTACCAGCAACTGGTGTTAAAAGCAGCAACTACAGGGTAGGTGGGAGCACGATCGCTAAGATCCATGCTGAAGGAGTATCATGTGGGGATGAGTTGAAATATTCCATGCATTGTTTGCTTCTGGGCCCATATTTCTACTCCTGAGCTTACGTACAGAGTGCTCACTGCAATGGTCACACAAGCGCAAGGAGGTGAGAGTGACAATTGACTGAGTTTGCTGTTTCTCCTCTTTCCAAATCCTGTGACTATTTTTTCTTAGAAATGACAGTGATTTCAAATACAGTTTTATTTCCTAACTTTTTTTTCCCCTCTCTCTACAGTTCTTTGCCTTCGTGGTTACCTCCTGCTATGCTGGAAATACCTATTTTAGCTTCATATCTTGGCGATCACGAACTTTGCAGTGAATATTTTGTTAAAATGGATTCTGTAGTATTAAATACCTTGAGGATTATACTCTTGACAAAAATTTGGAAGAGGGATGAGGTCTTTTTGAACATTTCTGTTAGAGTTGATACTATATTTTAAGATGAGATTAATTATTTATAATACCAGCTTTAGAGACATATAAACACTGACTTTGTACTGTATAATAAAATTTCATACTGCTTCTTTTAAAATTAACGTGGTAATTTTCTAGACATTGTATAGATGTTATTACTAAGCCTTTAATAAACTTTACTCAATGTGCCAATTTTGTGCACATCTGTGTGGCACAATAGGTCACTGACCTTTTCCTCCCGGACTCTGGGGGCTGCGTTCTGCTCCCCAACCCTCTCTTCTAGTTCAGGGAGCTGGTCCCTCAGGGAGCAACTGGTATTGCTGACAAAGACCTGAGGCAAACTGGGCATTTAGCCAATTCCTTGTCCTCAGTCACCAGGTTCCCTCCCGCATCCAGTAGAGGGTGGAGGTTCTCCTTAGCTCTTCTCTTACTGTTGACATATTTATAGAAACATCTTTGATGACGCTGGCCAGATTAAGTTTTAGCTGAGCTTTGGCTTTTCTAATTTTCTCCCTGCATATCCTTGCACCAACCTTGTACTCTTCCTGAGTTGCCCACCCCTTCTTCCATAGCCAGTAGACTTCTTTTTCGTTCTGAGTTCTACCCAAAGCTCTCTGTGTAGACAGGCTGGTCTTGGACCGCACCGGCTTGTTTTACGGTACATGGGGACAGCTGGTTCCTATGCCTTGAAGATTTCCCTCTTGAGGAATGTCCAGCCTTCTTGGACGCCTTTGTCCTTGAGGACTACCTCCCAAGGGACGCCATCAACCACTCTCCTAAAGATGTCCAAGTCTGCCCTCTGGAAGTCCAAGGAGGTAGTTCTATTGACCTCCCTCCTTACTTCCCTAAGAATTGAAAACTCCACTGCCTCACAGTCGCTTTGCCCAAGACTGCCACCGACTTTCATATCTCCCGCTAGTCCTTCTCTGTTCACAAACAGCAGGTCTAGTAGAGAGCCTTTCCTGGTCTGCTCAGTCACTAGCTGTGTTAGGAAGTTCTCTTCCACACGCTCCAAGAACCTCCTGGACTGTTCCCTCTCTGTCGTGTTGTATTTCCAGCAGACATCTGGGAGGTTGAAATCCCCCAGGAGGACAAGGGCAAGCAATCGCAAGACTTCTCCTAGCTGCCTGAAGAATGCCTCGTCTACCTCTCTGTCCTGATTGGGAGCTCTATAACAGACCGCCACCAAGGTATCAGCCCTGCTGGCCTTCCCTCTGATTCTGAGCCCTAGGCATTTGACTCTATCATCGCTACCATTAAGTTTTAGACCTTCATAGCAGTCCCTAACACAAAGGGCCACCCCACCACCTGTCCTTCCTTGTCTATCCCTCCTGAAGAGCTCGTAGCCATCGATTGCAGCGCCCCAGTCATGGCATCCTGCCATGTTTCTGTGATAGCTGCTGTGTTGTATTTTCTTGATGCAGCCTGGCTTCTAGCTCCTCCTGGGTGTTGCCTGCATGAGTGTAGATGCCCTTCAGCTGGGCTAATGTTCCCCATACTTTTTTGTGGGTGGAAGCCCTAATTCCTTCCTGACCATTCTCAGGTGTTCCCATGGCTTCCAGCCCATCAATAACGCTCGTGTCTTTGCTGCCCCATTTATCTCCAGCCCCTGTCTCCCTTGAGACAAAAAAAACAAGGGTACTGTCCTAAAAACACTGTCATGTTCCTCCCAGACTGATCTCTAGCAAGCTCAGTTATGTCTCCTTACCTCTTCGAATCTAGTTTAAAGCTCTTTCAATGAGCCCTGCTAATTCTTGCCCTAGGATCCTTTTACCTCTTTGAGTCAGGTGTATCCCACACCAGGAGCCTTGGTGTTGTGTAAACTGACCCATGATTGAAAAAGTCAAAACCGTGCCGGTAACAGCAGGCTCAGAGCCAGGAATCAATCTGCTGACTCCTCCTGTGAACTCCCCCATCCATTCCTGTACCTGGAGGGATGGAGGAGAACATGCCTCGTGTTCCCCATCCCTTAACCAGTTGCCCTAAGGCCCAGAAGTCCCTCTTAATTGATTCTGGGCTCCTTGTGGCCACATCATCACTTCCCACCTGAAAAAACAAGAGTGGATGATAATCTGAAGGCCCAACTAGGGCAGGGAGTTTTCTTTTCATGTCCTTTGCCCAGGCCCCAGGGAGGCAGCAGACTTCCCTGTGAAGTGGATTGGGTCTGCATACCGGGCCCCCTACACTCCACAGGAGGAAACTGCCCATGACAATGACCCGTCTGTTTTTCTTTACAGAATCAGTTTTGATCTGTAGTCTGGAGCGATGTAGCCTTGGTGGCACTTCTGTCCTCACTGAACCATCTTTCTTCTTGTTAATCTGTTTCTCCTGCATGGCCTTGTTATTAGTTGGTTCCTCCTGCAGGACCCCATACCAGTTTTGCGGGGGGACCTGATGATGGTGGTGGGAAAACACCCTAAAAACCACATAAGCCAAATCGCCTTAGATACTATGTTGGGTTTATGTAGTACTGTCAGCTAAATAACAGTTAACGCTCTCCTGATGGAACCAGCTTCATTATAGCACTAAAAATCATGCCGTTGCCAGAGTCCGATACAACAGGGAATTCACTTGCGCTTCCACCCGGATCGATCTTGCTCCAGGAATTTCTTCAGCTCTGATAAGGAGCTGCAGCTTCCAGGGCAAGACACAGTGACGGTTGCCCTTCAGCAATACCCACTGTTGTTCGTACGGCAGTAGCGCTGGGAAAGCCGTCACCGCCCGGTCTTTGCCACGGCCTTATCCCCCGGGAGCGTTCCGATGGGAGCTGGTTACGGACAGACACCCGGAGGACGCCCTGGCAAGGGGGGCACGCGCCCCGAGGCGAGGGGCAGCGGGGAGATTCTACCGCTGACAATTCACGCGCGGAGCCCCCTCCCGAGCCTCGGGGAAGGCGGTGGGAGCCTGCCCGCAGCGAGCGCCGCGGCGGCCGCAGCCTCGGGGCTTCTGC
>VWZK01007664.1:279105-308831 GCA_013396935.1 Baryphthengus martii | reverse complement strand
ACCTTATTGCTCTCTATAGCTACCTGAAGAANAAGAAAGGTTGTAGTGAGGTGGGTGTTGGGCTCTTCTCTCAGGTAACTAGTGATAGGATGAGAGGAAATGGGCTTAAGTTTTGCTGGGGGAGGTTTAGGTTGGATATTAGGAAAAAAATCTTTACTGAGAGAGTGGTGAGGCATTGGAACAGGCTGCCCAGGGAGGTGGTGGAATCACCATCCCTGGAGGCATTCAAAAAAACATGTGGATGTGGCGCTTCAGGACATGGTTTAGGGGTCATGATAATGTTTAGTAGACTGTTGATGATCTTGAAGGTCATTTCCAACCTTAATGATTCTATGACTAAGAAAAGGGAAAAAATTTGATGCAGATCTGTCTTTTTTTTTTTTTTTCTTTTTCTCCCCTCTGTGTCTAGACCACCCAGAAATAAAAGAAGACATTTACAGAAAGAATGATAGGCTCCTTACCTTCTTAAAAGATGTTTATGTCGAGTCCAGAGATCCGCCTGTGCAGGTGAGTATGTGTCTCAGAGAATGTCTCTATAGGAGGCATACCAGCATCAGCTTTGTGGTTTTGAAACTCAGCACAAATTTGGTATGCAGAAAAATGCTCTGTTAGTGCCTAAAGGCTACCTTTTTTGTAGATAAAAGTGATATTTCTATTACTTTCTTGTATATCGATAGCACCGCCGGTGTTTGACCCTGAGTCTTGAACACGTGGCAGATTGTGATTATACAACCTTTTAAATGCTTACACAGTCTTCGTTTTTAATGTCACGTTGATCTCTCTTTGGTTTTCACCTAAATTCCCCCTTTCTCTAAGGCAAAAGGACAGTTTGGCAACTTTTTGCAAAGATGCAGGAGTTTGCCAGAGATCTCTCACGGAGTTGTTAGAATAAAAGATATTGGGACTATTGTGGGAGCATGGATATGGTAGAGGACAAAGACATTTTAGTGGAGTTTTTAACTACAGATGTTAATGTTGTACTTTGCAGAAACTTTTCCTTATGCAGCTGAGGAAGTGCCTTAACTATTTTTTTTCCTGCATAACCTTCTTGATTATTTGGTGAACAGTTTCCTCATTGCCAACAGCTGCAGTCTTTGACTTGGAAGGTGAAGCATACCCCTTCCAGTGAAATGCATACTGAGGTTCAGGCTCCCTCTTTTCCACCATGTTACATAGTGGCTTGTGTGTTTTACCTGTTGCATTATTGGACCATTTTATTGTAGCTGCTTTATTCAGTAATAAAAGTTCTAGAATCATCTGGCAATAAAATTCCCAAGTCTTTCTAATAGGCCACTTTTGTAGTACCTTTTATTGAAGACTAAAGTATTTAAAAATGCAAACAGATTTCTGCAGTCTCTCCCTGAAGTTTCAAAGTAATACCTATCCTTAATTTTCATAATAGAGGTTAGGACTCTAAATCTTGAAGGTCTAATTTCAATATCTTTCAATATTCTTTTGTAAGTTTGTCAGGAGAGATTTGAGAAAAAGCCCAAAGTGGAACAAATCTTAGTGCTTGATTCTGTGCCTGCTCTGGCGTTGCTGCCACGTAAGACATGCTCTTTTCGTGTGTCTGCTTGATTAATGTGTTAGCACAGAGGCTTGTGGACAAAACTACATCCCAAAACTTCCTTCCTTTCCTAATGTTATTCTGAATACTTGGTATATCATGTGTGCATCCATACCTCTATGTATATGTGGTATGTCTGTCTGGAGTAAGTGGGAAAAGGACCAGCTCTTACATCCTTAAATGGCAGATAACCAGAGACAGATCATTTTATTAAGAGTTGAAAATGTGTTCACTACCCAAGCACAAATTGAGCACAAAGTAAAAGGAAGGAATGGAGAACTGGTAGTGTCAGCAGACATTCTCTGTAGTCTAGAAGCAGATACACAGTTGCAGATGCTATAGCATCCACATCAGTTTTTTCAGCTTGTGAGTCAACAGAGAGTGACTGTGGACTAATCAGTGGCAGTGGACTCCAACAACTTTTAAATTACTTTTTCTTAAATTTAAGACAGGTTTTCATTGTGTCTTTTTCACAGTGTCATTCACAGAGCTGGTTTGGAAATGACTTAGAAATATTAAAGGACTTGGGAGAAGAGACTTCACATGTCTATGCACTGTAGTAGTCATGGGAATTAAACACCATATGATGTTGCAAAATAGTTTCTTTTTGCTCAGCAAAGCTTGTTCTCTAGACAAAGCAAAAGCAGGGATATTTTTCAGTGGCAAAACTAAAATCTGATCATGAAAAGAAGGGGAGAAAGACTATATGAAAAAGTTATCAGAAGGAAGATACCAATTTGTGGTATGATTTTTTTTTATTTTTTTTTTTGGTACCAGATATTAGGTTATCTGCATTTACATTTGGCCACCAAAATCTGTAGTTTGCCTTGTATGAAGGGCTGCTGAATCTGTACAACATGTAAAGTTCAATGTATGGTAGCTTTTCACAATTTGAATGGGGGGGTGACATCATAGGCAGAATGGCTGTGGAAAAGCTCACAGTTTTTGTGATATCAAGAAGCAAGGCTGGCTAAGCATTTTTTTTTTTTAATGCTGTGAAAATGGGGAAAGCTAGCAGGAAATGCCATATTCAGGAAAACATCTTGACTGCTACAGTATGGATAGTAAACAGAACTGCTGTTAAGCTCTTTTTGTTTTCCTTCCTGCAATTAGGTAAAAGATGGAGGTGATGAACATCTTCCGTGTAAACTGGAGGAAAAGAGACTTACAAAACTAGGCAACTTGGGAGATCTAGATGTTAAGAAGGTTTCCAAAGGCAGGATTTCCATTGTGGAGGCATTGACACTTCTTAATAATCATAAACTTAATCCTCAAATATGGACTGCAGAGAAAATAGCAGTGGAATACAGCCTGGAACTGAAGGAGGTCAACTCTCTTCTGGAATTCTTCATTCCTTTCACTGTGCAGGAATTTCCTAAAGAAACCAAAAAAGCTATAAAACCAACATAAATATAATTACCAAAACCTTGTGTGATCTCATTCGTGTCTTAATTTTACTCTTGAATATATCCAGCATCCAAAAAGAGTCGGTAACATGTCATCCAGCAAGGCTGCTTCTTATACCAGTAAGATGTACTCAAGCAACTCTATTCTATATTGGATGGCTTCAATTAAATGCAGCAAGTATAGGTACAGTTTGTAAACTAAAATATGTGTATGAGAATGTCACATGATTATCCTCTTCATATGTTACGAGTTCAGTTAAAACACACAGGTTCTAGTGGGAACTTGACCTGAACTGATTTCCTTTCTTAGCAGAGACTTCCTGGCCTTCAACTACATCAGTGCTCTGTGTGTACTAGCTCTGTCTTTTCGTGTTACAGTGTTCTTACAAGGGCTTGCTATCAAGGTATATGTATATACAAACAGCTGTATTTCTCTTGGATAAGAATGAAATAGTATTTATATTTTGTATTAACCACAAGGTCATTTGGGAAATTCAGCTCTGTCAAATGCAACATCAGAAGAAGGTGAATAGTAAGAAGGTCTCTTTCTAACTGGAACAGTAATGCCTGATGTACAGCTCCTCTTCCACTCTGTTCTGATTTAGCTTAAATATCTGCACCTCCCCAGGTACTGCCTGTCACTCAGTCAGTTTGTAAAGGGTGATGATCTTCTGCTTCAGTCTCTTGCAGCAGTTATGGCACCTACTGTATGAGAAGTAATGGCTCAGATTATAATTAATAAGTAGCTATGATATGCAACTGGATCTACTAATTGGAACCATTAGTAGGTCTTCTGTAAATGTCTGCCTGTCTTGTTACAATAGTCCTTTTTCCCTGTGGAGGCCTTGTCTGACTTACCCAAATGCGGGCTGCATCAGGTCGTGTTCATTCACAGTAAGTTACCCACGTGCTGCCAGATTGAAGGTGAACAGCATCCTTTCCAATTGTTCGTACAGGACAACACAAACGGTGGATTGTAGCCTTGATACTGTAACTGTTCAGGTCTGTGCAAGTAAAGAAGTTTTGTACTGATGATTAATGTAGTGAACACTGGTTCATGTTGTCCAGATAAGCTGGAGGGGTATGTGTGGGATAATAAGAATTGATATTTTAAAATGCATTATGGTTGCCTTTATTCAAAAGAAACAAAAAGTGAAACTTCATTTTATGTGACACTAACATTCACAGTGCCCATCACCAAAGCAGTTAAATTTAGGAAGAGGGTGGAAGTCAGTACAAGGCCTACAATGAAACTTCCTTTTAAAGAACTTCTCTGCCAGGTCTTCCATTTCAGACTCTGGTAAATACCAAGAAGATTATCAGCTTTGCCTCTTTCACAGCAAGATTCTTCCCACTTCTCTCTGAGATGGAACAAGGTATTTACAGTAAGTTTGTCACAGTGTATTCAAGGTTTTGCTTCATTCATTTCTGAATCACGTAACGCAGTACCTTACTGGAAGATGACAGCTAAGTGCATTGTATAAAAAAGTTTGAAATTGTTAGTCTTTGGATATGTGGATTTTCCACAAAACGCTCTGTTTTATAGAATGTTGTAACAGAAGTACTTTGTTGTTTGAATATTGTTCACCCTAATGTAATAATTAAGGCAATATTCAGAAAACAGCTGTGGGATGCATTTGGTACAGATTCTGTTATTATTGGAGACGCTGTGATTTCCTTCTTTAAAAGTGAACCTTTACTTAGGTATTGGAGTGGATTAAAAACTCACTACAGTTGGCACCAGACAACAGCTTAACCATGTGCCTTGTCTAACGTGTATGTATTTTGGCTTCTTTGGTCTTCTTTGTGAACTGTCCTGTGGTGTGGCTCCACCACTGCAGTACCATGTTGCACGTAGAAAGTCCCTAGAGGCATTATGGTCTATACTGCTGCTTTGCTTACACTCTTCAGCACGCACGTGCCTTGGGATGTTTGATACTCATCACATTCAATGCTCCAGTCATACCTTCAGCACAGGATCTCGTCCTCAAAATACATCGTCCACAGTGGGTAAGCAGGCAGGTCCCACAGCACAGAGGTGGGCTAAGGGTTCATCTTCCTGGAAGCAGGAATGCTCCTGGTGGCCCAGAAGGCTCCTCTGGAGCAGGGAGCTTCTCTAGCACCGCATGTTCACTTCAAGAAAATCGGACGCAATGCAGTTTGCTGTCGGCAAGCAGATTCTTCTGCTGGTCACCTGCCCCACCTGCTGGGCAATGTTAAATCGGCATTACGAAGGCATTGCTGATGGTATGGGATCATGCAAAATCTGTAACTGTATCCAAATTATTCATAGTCTGAATGTTTAGCTGTCACTATCTCTTCAGACATGAAGCGTTTTACTTGCTGACAAGAAGGTACAGGAGCATGGATTTTTTCTCTTTGCTCTGGTGGGGAAGCCTGTCTTTTGATCAAGCACTCTCTATGCTACCGTCTTTGCCTACACAGGACAACAGCCACAGCCAGCCACAAGATCCTTGGCACTGTGTGTGCCTAAGCTGTGTTCAAGCAAGTATGCATTTGAAGATAACACTGTCTTTAGAGCTGATGTCTGGGACAAGACTGTTCTCACTGTTGCATCTTTTCTAGAACTGCTTATTTCCTTTCTTCCAATTTTTAAGGACTCTTTACTCATAAGTTATCTTGCCTGCTTCCTATTTTCTGGGTATGATGCAATTTCTAGTTGGAACAATAATGGTATTTTCATTACACTTTTAACTTGATTTTGTCCGTGTCCCTTTTTGTCTATATCCCTTTCTTATAGCAGTTTTGCTGTCAGCTTAAGGAAAAGGTACTTTGCATGCAACTATTTTGAAGAGGAGATTATGGGGAATTTGCGGGAACCTGTGTTTTAGTTTTCTGGTATTCATACATGGAGAATTTTTCATGTTTCATTGCCACGCGTGCGGTGCACCAAATTTAGCTCAGATGTTTTTGGCCACCATGTAGAATCATTACCTTTGGTAGGGAACAACCTGCATCACTCAAACTGTTTTGTTCTTGCCAAATTAATGTAAAATGTGTAGCAAGTATAAGCTTTTTCAGCCTGCAAGGGAGTTGTTTCATTTCTAGTGTAAATGACACTTGGTTAACGAACTTCTGTATATGTTGCATTATTAAACCAATTTTCCAAATGTCACTGAATAAAGCCAGGGCTGCCTTGGGCACTGAGACAGAGGGAGTACACAGGTCAGGCTGAGCTTCATTTGGAAATGAGGGTTATATTCCTGATGAGACATAAAATCAAATTTCTTCAGGGGAGTTCTGGCAGGTATACTGGAATTCCTGGCCTGAATTTTTCCAAAAAATTGTCTCTTTAGGGGGAGTCTAGTACCTCACTTACCCATGTTTTCTGGGACATAGTCCCATTGCTCTAGCCTTACTCTGTTGTTAAGTCTATTCCCGATCTTCTCCAGCCAGTCTTCTCTGCTATGAAAACATGATGCAGCTGTACTCTTGCTCTTTACTAGCTCACATGCAGATGTTGGTTGTGTTCTGCCCTTTCAATATCAACAACCTATTTAATTTCTGCAGAGCTTTCTTGCCTTTTACGAGTAGCACATCTGCTGAGGTAAAGAAAAAAGGACTGAGCGCATGTTTAGCTCTGCAGAACTTATGAATAGGACAGATTTTTTAAAAAGGATGTAGCTTTTCATACATCTTCGAAAGCTCCTCTTTTGGGATACGTGAAACTGAGTAATCTTGTGCTGTCTCACCATGTATTAATCATAGCTTGGTGCTTGTAGTCTGATGCCAAGGCAGCAAGATCAGAGCTGTGAGGCAGAAAAGAGTTCTAACTCTGCTTTTTGTGCAGAATAGTCAGAGGGAACTTCAGTAAAAAAATAAAATAAAAAATCATTCTGTAGCCTTCTAGCATAGAGAATTTGTCTTTTAAGCTACCTCTTTTTACTCAAGGAGTAAAGAAAATGATATTTATATGCAAGAGGTGTGAAGTAAACTTACAAAATGGAGTATCTTATTTCTGGATTGAAAAATGGAGCCAAACCTCAAGTAGTCTTAAAACAAGATCAAAATGCAAAAGTTTAAAAAGGCAGCTGTCTTGCCTTGTTTCATATGAACATGGTGCTTTTTTGTTTGAGATTGCATGAAGCTTCACATTTCATGGCTTGTTCTGGAGCCCCTTTCTAAACAAAAGTTTTATGGTTCTTAGTCAGCTGGTGCCGGTGTTGAACTGACAGCAGGGGAGTCCTGACCAGTGCAGGTGACCTCTAGGTACAAAGAGACTTTGGCACTTGAGAGTGTGGCAGTTGTGTGCCAACTGATCAATCGAAACACAGTGGTGGTGCCTGTTGCTATTAAATCTGTTTCCAGCAATCTACAAGTCTAATGAATTCTGTAACCTTTCATGGTTTAGGTACTGCTGTGTTGTTAGCAGAGCTAAGTGTTTTCTGTTGAACTGCTCCCCCTGAAACATGGATTAATTTTTTTTTAGAAACATAACCTTAGTTTTCTTGGTCTGAAACAGAGGCTCAGTTACAGGAGGTGGCAGCAGCCCATCTCCTAGACTGCTGGAGGGAGTGCACAGCAGAAGCTCCGGCAGCTATGTGGGGCAGAGCGAGGCTTGATATGTCTGCTGCCAGAAAGAGAATTAAAAAAAAAAATTAATCTACCAGAGTGGTTCTTCTATGACTGTTGTGCAAAATCCCATTTCGGTATGGATTACTTCTATTGTTGAAGCTCTGTCTTTAGGTGAGATGTTTTGGCCTCTCAGTGGGAGTAGTGCTGCCATATTACCCAGGAGAGCAATGACTCGGGGCAGGATAGACCCCATAATTGTCTCCTACAAGGTTTCCTTGCACAGGAGTAGAAAACACATGGTGTCTTGTAGGACTGAGGCTCTTTAGAAAACTGAAGGAGGTGATGGTGTGGTTGGAGGAATCCCTTAGAAACAGTGGCCCAGTAGCAGTGACACATGTGAGTCTGAACGCAAGGAAAAAACTTGTTTTCCGTGAGGGTGACAGAGCACTGGAACAGGCTGCCCAGACTCTCCTTCTCTGAAGGCTTTCAAAACCCACCTGGGCACATTCCTGTGCAGCCTAATCAAGACATACCTGCTGTGGCAGGGGGGCTAGACTAGATGATTCCCAGGGGTCCCTTCCAACCCCTACTATTTTGTGGCTTTTAAAACTGAAGAGAAAGTCTTTACCATTGTCAGCATCAGTGGCTATCCTTTGGTTGGAGAAAGCATATATTCAGCTTACTTCTATTATCAGCCATGTCCACTGGGGGAATTAAATTATTAAAACTGGGTATGGTTTTTTTGCGCTTTAGGGACAAAAAGCTGAACATGCAGAGATACCAAAATGCTTCTGTGAATTTTTTGAAAAATATTATCCCCAAGTTATTTGATTTGGGATGAGAAAAGCATATTCTAAAACCTATTTTTTATATTGCAGTAAAATATTTTGGCATGGTGGTATGAGATGACATTTCTTTCTAAGAACAGTTCAAACTGAATGCTAAGTATTTTTTGAGACAGCAAAGATATTATTTGGTAAAGCAAAGGATAAGGGTTATTTTTTTTGTTGTTTTTTTTGCGCTTTGGTCAGTCTCAAAAAGAAATACTAAGACTTGTGTAAAATAAAAGTTTGTCCTATCCTAGTTATTACCATTCCCACCCTTACCTAAATCCAGTCCTCCCACGGCCCCCTGCTACTTTGTTGGTGAGTATCATCTGTCAGGTTTCTAGTCCTGTTTCATAGATGGGCAATTAACTCTGTACAATGAGAGAGGCTGATTTACTGTCTACCTAAAGCTGCAGCGAAACTGGAATAAATAGAAAGTAAGTGCACTGAATAGCAATGAATCAAAGCAAAACAGGTTACTGAAGATGTCTTCAGGAATAAATAATGTCACTCCATTGGCTTTGCTCCTCCACAGACGAGGAAAGTGTTCTGCCTTTCTCAAATAGCTGTCACCAGTTAAAGATTTCCTGTGTGGGAATGAATTCATAGTTTTTAGCAATTAACAAAGATAAATTCTATCATTTCACTTCTGCACATGCAATACTTCAGTATTAAACTTTTTTATATTGCAAAGTTCTCAATGTAGCAATTTGAGAAATGGAGTAATTTTTCTTGTGACTCTTAATAGGCTGGCATTTAATCATGGTTTCTTAAGCCTTTTGAAAGAAATGTACTATTTTGTACACTTTGAATAAAAATTATTTGAATTTTATCATGGACACATAGCTGTGATTAAAAGCCGAGAAGATGCTACAAAAAGCAGGTCTATTCTTTCAACAAATAACATAAATACTTGTTTGTGAAGTATAGGTTACATAACATACATAAATTTGCAGCCTTCAGAAAATGGTGAAACTACATTTCAGAGGCAACCTAAGGATAAACCATAGTTTTACTGACAGAGCACTATAGGAAACTGTTGTTGGATTTTTTTTATCCTCAAAATGTTGTTTTCTGTGATTTTGCTGCTGTGCAATTTGTTACAGAATTCCCCCCTTGCTACAACATCGTACTCTAGCATATAACATTCATGTTTGCCAAAAGAAGTGTAATTATTTCTCAGCCAAGAACAAAAGCTTGAACTGAGTATGAACTATGCCACTTGAATCCCCTTGAGTTTGCTGCAACCTAAACTGATACTTTGAGAAATAAGAGTTGTTCCCTCTGTCTTAGCTGCTACGTACTTCTGAAAATGAAAGATTAAAATCTAAATATAAAGTCAAAATGCAGAACATGATATTAATATACATTACATAGGGCTTTTGATGTGTTCATACTCCTTTCCATCTTGAATTGAGCCTAGACTCTGACAATTTCCCTTTTTTTTCTTTTAGTTTTTAACAATATGAAAGGCCTTTGCTAAAATAATCTTTTCTCTGTGATGAGGTGATAGCACCTCCTTTGCCTTGCCCCTGCACAGATTATCTCAGCTTTCTGAATGAGGGAGGGAAACAGTAGATAAACAGATTCAAATGTCAGGTTGAAGAATGTGTCATGAAGGATCTTCAGATGCTACATCCTTGCTACGCTGGGCACTAGACATGGATATGCTGCATTTGTGCAGTCTTGATCAAAGGTTTTTTTTTCAAGTGAAAGAACTTGAATCTGAACTAACTTCATATGCTGCTGGTTTCAAGTTATTTCCATGATAAGGGAAAGTGATTCCTTAAGAGATAAAAATCCAGTGTGCACTCCAATTGGTCAAACTGTTTCTATGGTTGCAGAGTGGTATCTAAAGATTCAGCTGAAAAAATGTGTCTTAAAGATGAGGAAACAGCTAATCTGTTGCATCCCTTCACTTAATTCACTAGACAAAAATGGAGTTCCAGGCTGCAAAGGAGATACAGGCAGATGGTTTTGTTGCTGAATCCTTGCAAATAACCCCACTCTCCCAGTAAAACTTTTCCTGAAAGCCCTGCCAAATCTATGCACGCTGCAGGCGGCCTCTTTTTTTCTTTTAGGTTGTTAGCTAGCAAAACATTTAAGTGCCCCCAGAGATTTACAAGTATATAATGAGATATTTCTAGGGGGGCCTCAGGGGACCTAACTGCATTGTTTGGGAAGGTGACTTACCAGGATGCATCTAAATGTAAACCATGAAAACAAGAATAATATTTGTTTTGGCTCTGTTCTGCAAGGACGCTCCACCCCATAGTTTTCAGAGAAGTCATCACACAAAGCATTACCTAATTTACTGCTATGTGCTTCTCTGGTTTACCATTAGGAATTACATTGTAGCAGAGTAGGAATAAAAAATTTATAGGTATAATATGAGAAATTAATCTTGACTTTTCCTGGGCATGCTTTTTCACATATGCGTTTCTTGCCACACTACAATTTCTATTTCACTTTTTAATTTTACTTATAAATTTGCAGATTACTAGCAGCATCTGTAATTTCTGTAATGCTTTCAGTTCTCATCCTTAGTCCATCAAGGTTATACAAAAGCAATTGCACTGGAATAATGAGTCCTGAAGTCTTACTGACCTGCAGGAGCTGAAAGACAGTTTTAACAGGAGCTGGGAAACCTCCAAGTCAAGTGCAGTTAGCCGTCTAGGCATTTGGGATCTAATGGTTATAGGGACAAGGAACGATCTTGGCAGAAGGAGAAGAATGGACTATTTAATTTGGGAAAGAGCCAGACCACTTGCTACATCAAAACACCAGGCACCACGTAAACAGGTTTGAGTTCATAGAATCACAGAACAATTTATATTGTAAGGGAATAATTTATCTTGTGCAGTCAGGCTTTGAATACTTTCAAGGCTGGAGATTCCACGACTTGGGCAACCTATTTCAGTGCTTAACTATCATCAAGGGAAAAGTAGTTTCTTTATGGCTAGCAAAGGTTGACTGTTACCTGTTGTTCTGCTGCACGCCTCTGGGAAGAGTGATTCCCTATTGCCTGTGCCGCCCATTTTCTCTCAGCATCACCAGATTATTAAAATTATCAGGAAAGAAACTTAATTCCATCCATCTATGCTTTACTCCTTTGCTTGGAATGTTGTCCTTCCAATTCCTCTTCCTACTAGGAGCTAACTGTGTCATCTCATCCATAAGACATGAGTGGAGAGAAAAGATATTAAAATATAGCTTAAAAGACAAAGGAATCACTCGACAGAATATAAATATACAATTTAAGGATTATTCCTGCAATAGTAACGCTATCATTCTTCCTGCTAGCTTGCATGTTTTTGCTGTATATACATAGTACCAGGCAATGCATTCATCTCTATAAAGCAGCAGCCAGGGCTCTGGGTGCGAGAACAGGGAAACAAGCAATAATGCAAACAAAACTTATCCCTGTTTTTTTTTCCTCCATGGTTTACCAATGGAAATAATACTGCCTTTTATTTAATTAACAGTAATGTAGAAAAATTCTATGTAAGCTCACAACTGCTCCTCTTCCCTTAGCAATTCCACTGTAGTAACATTTTCCGGTAATAAGGTTACAGGACCCACATTAGAGTCAGAACACTTTATGAAAGCAATTGTTTCTATTTATTGTGTGCTTAAAAGATTCATAGTGCACACGTTTTCTAAGGCCACAAACTTTATGAAATAATTTGAATCATGTCTGTTATAGATTAGCTTTATAATTCATGATGCATTTGATTCTTCATTTTGATGGTATTGGTACATAGCACAAGTGAGTTGACATTTTACTTCCTAGACTCCCACATTTTCACAAAGATACCCCACAAAAATTCCACACAGTTTCTTAATGCCTCACGTCTACATCAGACGTGAAGAAATCTGGGTGCAGTGACTGACACCTCTGGTTTTTTCGATCATTGCCTTAGCATCATACACCAAATTGTTGTCATTGCATCATGTAAATCACTCCAAGAAGACTCTCTGGTGGTTCTGTGGCATATGTTGGTTTGTCTTTCTGGTAGGTGTTCATCTTAAGGTCAAGTCAGTGATAAAAGAAAGCTGAAAAATTTTGACCTGCCACATGAGGACTGTGGAAGAACTGGTGAACTCGAGCCTGTGCCAGTGCAGGGGGGCACCATTATCCTCATCAAGCAAGGAACAAGACAGACCCTCAAGTCCTGATACTGCAGCATAGATGTGTGAATATTTATTTACATAAATGGTTTATTTACATAAAAGGTTTCCACCAACAGAAATTATGCATGCAATCAAAACTATGCACAATTAGGTTTTATGATTAGCTCTGAGGCTTCTGTATATTTCTCAGAAATACAGCTAGTTCAGTTAAGAATCTGTTCACTTTTTTTTTGTCTGAAGGGGGAAAAACATTGAAATACAGTCTTTTATGAAAGTATGAAGTGGCACCCTGTGAAGATTTTCAAGTAGTAAAAGGCATGATAGCCCTCTGATCACGTGCTACTGTTTTGCTAACTACATGGCCCAACAAAAAGGAGGCAGCCACCAGCAGAAGACATACAGTGAAACTCATGCAGGTTTTATTATCTATTTCCATGGACCCCATAAACCATATAGCATGGCCAACCACAGGGGGAACAAAAGAAGTAATAAACCCACTCACTGCGGGTGACAACAGAAGAAAAGGCACCCTGGTCCAAAAACACAATAGCATAAGGAGATATCTACCATGCCTCCTATCCCAACATAGCCAGGCACAAACCAACCCAACAAATATCAGAAAGATATATTACCCAATCCATTATCCTTGACTCCACAAAACTACTCACAAAGCCCTCCTGCAACAGCTCACAGCAGCTCCCAACAACAGCAGCAGCAGATCCCAATAAGGAGCTCTACTGGCCTTTTATCTCCACCCTCTAATCACCACCTAAATGGCAGCTGTTTGTCGTCATTTCAGGGTGTGCTTGGCCTGGCCTCCCCTCCTGGATGGCCCTCTTACAACCAAGGGGGCCTATCCCTCACATGAAGGTCTGGTATGGTATGTGTCGCCACCACTCAATGCCTACTGGGTTGCAGCCAGCAGCGGAGCTAAAAGGTCTTCTTGGTGGCAAACACAGAGGCCAAACCAGTGTTGCCCTTGATTACAACAGGAGGCACCTGGCCAACCTTAGCCCCTTTTACCTGGTTGTGAAATTCATCCAGGTGTCAAGTTCACTTTAGGACTTGGGGTTCAGACCCCAGCACTTCAGCTATTGATCTGGTCACATGAGAATACTCTTAAAGTATGGATGAGCTTCATAAAGTCAATTAGTCTAACACCCTAGAGACTTCCTTTTAACACACAGTGATACAGCGTTATGCTACGTTATGAAATCTCTGACACTGTGCATCCTGAGTCAGTAAATGATACTGAATTTTAAAAGAGAAAAACAAGATACGTTACTTACAGAAAAATATTATTTGTTTTGGCACAATGGAGAAAAACAAGCACACAAACACACAATAGTATCATTCTATTATTAGTGTAATAGTTTAGATTCTGGGAGCAGTCTAAGCTTACTCAAGTGTGCTAAGCTACATTTGAAAAGACATGATATTCCTGTTCAACATTCTTCTGAGAGAGATCGTAAAATCTCTGGATCATCAACTTGTGCTATCAGATGTTGACTCTATTGTGTGGGTGAGTTAGAACCCAGGTAAGTCTAAAGGCATTTTTCTCCTGCCTGTACTGAGAAAAGCATCTGTGTGTGAGATGAAAAATAAGTGTGGCCAGCAGGTCAAGGGAGGTGATTCTCTCCCTCCACTCTCCTGAGATCCCATCTGGAGCACTGTATTGAGCTCTGGGGTCCCAAACATAAGCAGGACATGAACCTGTTGGAACAGGTCCAGGGGAGGGCCACAAAAATGATCAGAGGGCTGGAGCACCTCTCCTAGGAGGACAGGCCGAGGGAGCCGGGGTTGTTCGGCCTGGAGAAGACTCTGGGGAGACCTTATTGCAGCCTTTCAGTACTTAAAGGGAGACTGTAAGAAAGATGGGGACAGTCTTTCTAGTAGGGCCTGCTGCAATAGGAAAACAGGTGATGGTTTCAAACTAGAAGAGGGTAGAGTCGGAATAGGTAAAGGAAGATTTTTTTTTATGATGAGGCTGGTGAAGCACTGGCACAGGTTGTTGCCCAGAGAGGTGGTAGATGCTCCATCCCTGGAAACATTCCAGGTCAGGTTGGACAGGGCTCTGAGCAATCTGATCTAGTTGAAGAGGGTTGGACTAGAGGACCTTTAAAGGTCCCTTCCAACCCAAACCATTCTATGGAAGTCAGCCTATTTAATATGTACCATGAACAACTAGAAAGCAGAAATACTTTACCTCTCTTCACTCATTATTATAAATAAGTTGCACGCTCACCCAGATTTGCTACATAGGGTAGATGTCAAAGATTTGTATAATATTGTTTAGTGTTTAGAAAATATTTAATCATCACTGTAGAGTACAATTTGCATTATTCCCATATTTCATGCCAACATGATTTGTATGGCAGCCAACGTATGCTAATTAGAGAATTTCCCTAATTAATTTTTGTCAGTGTGCTGCCCTAACATGATTTAAAATGTACAGCTTAATATATTAAATGTATTAAAATTGCTTCTACTTCCCATTGTATATCAGGGACTAATTTGCTATTAACAGCAAGTGTTTACAATGATCTTTAGATGCACATACTCTAATTAAAGTGAACATCCAACATGTTGGCCAAGGATGAGTCATACTTCACAACAGCTCTACAGGGAAGAAGAACTGGGTTGTGTATTATTCTAAAGCAATGACCAACAAGAATATATTCTTTTCTTTTGTATGAAATGCATTTTGTGCTGCTTATTGCATGCCCAAAGGATGGATGAGTGCATATGAAAGTACAAACATACTCCACGGGACAAGGATGGCAGCTGCAATGGAGGGCTGGAGGGATGGCTATTTGCAAACTTGGTTGATTAGGTTTTGTTGCTAAGCACAAAGCCTACTCTATGTGCATTTTTATCACTCCGGAACAAGGTACCAGCATATGCCATCCTAGTTACCATGGTTTCCATTCAGCCACAGTGCCCTCTCAGAAAAAGAAACAACTTTAGTTTTATATTCATTACATATATTTCTTAGGTATCTTAAAACCAGAACTGCGTCTTGAATTATCTATGGACAGATCATCAGGATTTGGTTCTTGAACAAAATACAAAAGACCTAAAAGCACCTCCTCTCACCCTAGAAAGGTCTGAAAATAAACACCCTCAGAGAGATGCCTTTTGTCAAAGAGCTGAATCTTTTGAACATCACAGGTTATGACGCATCCTGACAGCAAATGGATTATGCAATTCCACACTGGCACCAGATGGTACCGTCACATTACTAGTGGGAGGTGATGGACTGAGGACCTGGAAGAGGCTACTGGGAACCTCCAGCAGCCACCGCTGGCATCTTGCCTTGCTGCCTGGAGGGCACGCTTTGCCACTGTGGTGGTGGAGGTGAAGAACAAAGACCTGCAGTGCGAGGGCAGTCCCCTCTCAAAAGAAGCAGTCGCTTGTATTCTCATATGTTGAACATGGTGCTCATTCTGAAGGTGTCAAACTACATCAACAGCTTCTGATCTCTGCACCTTTCAACAGCTCCAGAAAGTGCAATGCACAGTGATCTACCTTCTGTCAAGGGCCTTTGCTGTATTTAAATCACACCACATTGAGTCTGATACTTTCCTAGGAGGATCTACAGTAGTTTAGTTTGGGCGATATAGAATGCACCCGAAGAAGCACAATATGAAAGGGGTTAATGCTATCAGAAGAAGAGCCAACGTTCTCCATTTTTTCCTGAATTTTCAACTTTTCCATGCAGCTGTGGTATTCTCAGCATATAATGAACAAAGATAGCAGAAGCTGGTCTGTAGGTAGCAAATTTCATGTGAAATGGCATACAAAATATGCTAAGACAGATGGGATAATCTCATTCTTAAATGAGTTTGTTGAGGCAACCAAGAGTGAAATAATTAGCAGTATAAAAGCTCATTTCAGGAGGCTTCAGGGTCAGATCACAGTCTCTGAACAATCTTCTTTGCGATTTTCTGACCCATCACCATTCCCAACTTCCTATATACCCTAAAACACCTGTGAAATGAGGCTCCAGTTACACTAGTCACTGGGAAACTGCAAGGAAAGACACTCCCTATCCTACTTGTCCTTCTTTCTCCCACCTCTACAGCTGATTAGAGCTGTGGTAAATCTGTAGCAAATAACTGTTGGCAAATGTTGACAAGTTAATTGAGCTCATAACTGCGAAGGCAATGAGACATTTTTGCAACTGTTTAGATCAGCTTTGTCAGAAGTAAGTCAGTTACAACGGTGACACATTTAATTCTGAAAAGAACACATGGAGAATAAATCAACTTACAGGCTTGAATTACAGTACAGGAAGGATAATCACCGTAGCAGAACATGCACTTAGAAACAAACCCCCCTTTGTAGTACACAAACACCTCAAACGGAATTACACTGAAAATTAATGTTGAATATCACAAAAACAAAACAAAAAAAAAGAAGTAATATTGAATAAAACAGTTATTCCGTTTTGAGCTATGAGAATGTACAGTCTCAGCAGGGGTGGAGAAGGGCAGCTTTGAACGGACCTCCAAAACATACCGAGGTGATCCTGATGGTTCACGAGGCATCCGTTTGTTCCTCAAAGCCAACAAAGAATTATGGAGCTGTTTACATCTATTTGTTCTATAGTCCTCATATGCCTGGTAGGTGGATTACATGCAGTCTGGAAGGCCTGCTTCAGTTAGACATGTACATAAATCAGAACCACTTATAATGATTAGAAGTCATATCGAAAACCTAAAATGAGCTTTGAGATCTGAATCGATAAAACAGGGCTCATTTACATAACTGCCCTGCACCACATTTTGCACATTTTATGTTCAGCTAAGTACAAATTGGCAGTTTGTTCTTATTATATATGTTCTCAGATATTATAAACCTGTACCTAGTTTAAAAGCTAGCAATAGCATATACTGTGCTAATTAAAATAGGTATGACATTTCAAGTCTATCTAGGTGAAATAAACTTGAGTATGTGATGCGATGAATTACTGAGTTATACAAAATTTTACCTGTTATAAAAGCTTGTTTTCCTTGTTCAGCATGCCACTCAATGTTGCCATTAATCATGGACACTTTGGAACAAAGGACATACATTCGGAAAAAAAATAACATCTTCATTTTGGAGTCATCTTATAAGTTTGTTGGAGTTTTCTTGGAATGCAGAGTGAGGCTATAATACAATCTCATCTACAGCAAAAGGCTACAAACAGGTAGGAATTACAATATTATCAGTCTCAAGCACAAAAAAGTCTTGTGTCCCAGTTCTAAGAATCATATACTTCCCCCAAGCATCAGGGAATTTCAGAAGAAATATGGGGTTCATGGGGTTTATTTGATTTACAAATATTGAACCTTTGCTGCAGACTTTTAATCTTTTCTCTGCAATCACAAGGCTTAGAAACTTCCATTTAAAAAAAAGGGGGGGGAATAAAGCTTTTCATCCACTAATAACTGAAGGATTTAAAACTTGAGAAAAAAAAAAAGGTAATATATTTTTTTCTTTTTGAGAAAAAAAAAAGTGGTGAGTTAATGTAAAATCCACAATATCTTAATCGGATATTGAGAATTGGTTTGAAGGAAGGTTTTCCAGCATATAGTTAGGCATTTTCTTCAACATCTGTTTCTTATCATTTTCTCAAAAGAGCAAAAGAGATAGTAGCTCATATATTTTGCCTATAGATGGAATTATACCCCAGCTATCCAGAAACCACACTGCTGATCCAACATACAGTTTATTATTGTTGACAGGGAATAATTACAATTTTTCTACTCAAGAAGAGATTGCTTTTTAGAGATGCATGAAATAATCTCATATGTCATCTGAATACCACTTTGGATTATTACTAAATAAAAGTATTATATAAATCTGCAGTGTTGTTGTTTCTTATGAAAAGCCCTCAGTAGATTACCAAATGAATTTATGTTTAAACTAATGGCTTTTTATTTCCTCTGAATTACTTCAGAGCAAATGATATCTTTCAGTGGTTTATGGTTACTCTGAGTTCTTCCTTTACCCTTATTTTCATACTTTATATAACCTTAGACATGACCACTGTGATGATCTAATGTGATCTAAAATAAAGTGGTATAATAATTCCTTAATTTTCTGTGTCTCTGAAATAAAAATGAAGCTTTAGGGAAAAAAACAAAGCCACTATTGATCAAACAGTTTCAAGAGAGAGACAATCCTGCATAATCCTTAGAAAATGCCTGCACTGATTCGCTACATTGATGGTTCAAGACTGAGATCTGCTTCCAGACTGACTGTAGCAAGCTTTCAACTATTTATTGCCTCTTCTTTAACCAATATTCATGGCACTGAAAACCAGCTGTATTCCCCATGAAGATACTTGCAAACTGCGATTTAGTAATATAACATCACCTCTGTAATGCATATCCAAAGAAATACACACAGTGTTAGTCTAGCAACTGTTGAAGAAGGATAGGAAATACCTCTAGAACTACAATTGCCAGGAAAACGACAGGCCTACTCAAAGTATCAATGTCCCAAAAGAGATGTTCACAGTAGGTCTAACAAGAATCTCTGCCTTGTTTGTTCTGTTGAGGAAAAATACCCTGGAGGCTGTAGAATTCTTGTCTTTGCTCCCTGAAGACTGTTCTGAGACCTTGTGTATCTCTTAAGCACATTGATGTTATCATGTCAAGCTGTGACTGAAACATTTTCTATTAAGGGTGGAGCTAACACTATCATGCAATGGATGATTTCCATTTCTAGCTTCTGTATGTGTCCCTATATGCTGGAACTTTGCGATGAGGACACTAAAATGGCAAACAGGCTTTGAGGAACATGTCAGTCCTCCAAGTCTTGTCAGTCCTGCAAGCCAGTCCTTCTTTTAATGTATAATTAAATTGTGGTGCTCATTGCCATGAGATATTATGGAGGTCAAAATATAAGTATACTTAAAAGAAGTAAAAAAAAATAAAAAAAACAAACCAACATTGAAGTGAAAGTGCACGTGTAGCTCTTAAACACAGCAGACACTCTGTAACATCTAGGAAGAGCAAGTGGTTTAGGAAGTTTGTAAGTGCCTCATTTTTGGAAACCAGATGTAATTATTCTGTACAGGACACATTTCTTATGCTGCTCCTGTAAGCATCTACTGATCACCCTTAAGACAAATACACTGGGCTAAAACTTGCCAGCATGGATGCCACACTAAAGCTGTGTGGTTTACTCACCAGCCTTGAGATAGTCATTGGTCAAGGTGTCAAACACCCCTTCGCCAACATTTCAGTGCTTGCAAGGACCAGCAGTGTGGTATAGATGCATCCAAACAGGCCAAGAAGAAATGGGCCTCAGGGAAGCGTGGAAGGAATCACAGAATGGTAGGGGTTGGTTGAGACCTTTGGAGATCACCTAGTCCAACACCCCTGTCAAAGCAGGATCACCTAGGGCAGGTTGCACAGGAACACATCCAAGTAGGTTTTGAAAATCTCCAGAAGGAAAAGGAGACTCCATAACCTTTCTGGGCAGCCTGTTCTAGTACTCTGTCATCCTCACAGTAAACAAGTTTTTCCTGCTGTTAAGGTGGAACTTCTGTGTTCTAGTTTGGAAGCACACCAGTTTTTGAGTTAGACCCACAGATTCCTATCATCCATTGACTTTTCCTTCCATCTCTCAAGCATTTCTGTGTGCCACAGGAAAACATTTGGGAATATAAAAATCTGGAACTAAATTGTTTTCACCCTTTCCAGAAACGTTGTAAGCATAATACTTCAAAGGTCCTCACTCAGATTGCAGCAGAAATAACTGGTTGCATAGATACAGCTAGTAGGCTGTGTCAGTCACCACAGAAATGGCAGAAGCTGTTGCTGTCCTTTCTTTTCGAGTTCACTTGTCTCTGGAGTTCAGCTTGGGGAAGGGCCTCTGTGGGCACTCCTAATCCACTTCTGCACAAAGTCAGCTGGTGTCATTTAACCTATTGCTTAATGTATTTTGAGCTAATCTTCAATGACGTTTTGCTGAAGAAAATAAGAAACACTTGTATGAGCCTTTGCGCTGGCTCAGCTCTGATGATAGTGCCCTCCAGCAGGAAAGCAGCCGTGCCTAAAGCTTCCACAGATGCTTTTACAGAAGTTATTTAACACAACCTCACAGCTCAGTAAGAGCTTGCTCCCTGCACAGGCAAGATGTGGTAGAATGTGGATTTTCACCTTTTAGTCCCCAAGACAGAGCTGTAGCTGTGTCTCGATATAGACAGTAGGATGCTCAGACTGTAGAATTCAGGGTTTTTTTTTCGGTTGCTCTGCACAAGGAAGAAAGACTCCAGGCTGTCTTACAGCCTCCTGATTAAATTGGCAGAGCTGGAAATCACAGATGTCATCTTTGTATTGAAAAGAGTTCATCGTACTGTGGCTTCTGCTGAAAAGCTGTTCCAGAACCTGATTCTTCTGAAGATTAAAAATGTTCTAAATTTCAAGCCGAAATTTATTCATAGCTTTTCTCCCTCCTTGCTGATCACCATCTCACTGCCTGTGTATTTATAGGCATCAATCATAATATTAGAAAGGACTTTATATAAAGTAATCAGGAGAAATATGCATCAGAAAATATGATCTGAAAATGAAAAAAAAAATGATGGTTTTATTTTGTCAAGTTTGTGGGTTAAAATGCACCTTTGCTATAATCACCTCCCACCTGCATTTAAAAAAAAAAAATCAAAAAAAATCAGAGCTGGTGTCAGCTGGTCTATTTGAAGACAGAAAGGAAAAGGAGTATGTTGATCATTAGCAAAAGGTTGATCCTTTGAACATGTTTATTTTTAATAATACAGAATTGCTTTAAAAGGACATAGGACTTTCACATTAACAATCTTTTTCTCCCCAGTAATCACCAGTCCTAAGAATAGAATAGTGTCAAATTATTCATTTTAAATGGATGTTTTAGTTATTCTTTGGATATTTTACAACCCTGCCTTCTAAGAAAACAGTATAGCACCTTCTTTTATTTGCTAGAAAACTGATTTAAAATGTCTGGATTTTTAAAATGCAAAACTAAAACAGCAAAGAGCATTATAAAAGATACTGTCTGTGAAATTGCCTTTATAGGTGCCCTACATTACTGTTTCATGTGGATACTGAACACACAATTAATGTACCAAGCAAAATGTAATATACAAAACGTCTGATTGCTAGAAAGCATTCATTTTCTCTTTGCCTAAGTAAAACAGATATGCAAAAATTTATTTCTTCAGCCTGTATCTGCTTGAACTCTGCTGTAAGGCCCTCAAGTCATACACACACGCATACACACACAAAGAACGTCACTGTCGTAAAGTCTCTGATAAAAATCTCCTAATTGTTCACTTTTGGCATTTGTGCATCTAAAAATTAGAGATGAAGTTAAGAAAAGAAACAAAAACCCACAAAGATTACAATGACATTGGAAGAGCCCCCATTCCTGTCCTCCTTATCTGCCAGCCACAAAGAAAGAAGCTGACTTTTCTATTGCAGGATTCAGGTACTTGCTCCAAAGGTAACTCTAATTTGCTCTTTTTGCTGTCTTCCTATCTGGAATCTACAGCTACAGCATTTTCACCCCACATACCTTATATCAAAGATACGTTTGAGGTTATTTAAATAAAAATTCCACTTAAAGTAGAACTGTTCCTTTGGAAGACCTTCAACACTGGGACCTATAAACATATCCATGTTATACAAGAAATTGTAAAAGTAATCATTCACAGGATTCAGAGTGAGATTCTGAACCTGTATAAGTTAACATCACTTCTAAAAATTAACACTATTTAATTGGCTAAATGAGTTGGCTTTCTTGGAAGCATACAGATTGTTACATAGCATTGCCAGATCTAATGTCCAGATACAACTCAGAAAAGAACTATTAGAATTATCGAGACTGAAGTTCTCTGAAACCACTGGCTGAATTTGTAGTAGCATGCAAACAAAAGGCAAAAAGGATGTTTGACACCATCTGAAATAGTAGTGAGAGAGCATCATTTTGCCTCCACTCTACTGTAACTTTATTGTGTCCACATTTTGAGTGCTCCATGCAGTTGTGGTCTTGGTATCTGGAAGAGGATATGAAAGAATTATGGAATATACAGAGAAGATAACTGAATCATTACAGGGATTAAAGGGAGTGGCTGCTTTATGAGATCAGGTTAAAATATTTGAGACTTCACCTGGAGAGTGCTGTGGCAAAACTTTGTCAAGGTTTATGAAATCATGAAAGTGGCTGAAAAGATGACTATGGAATCATTTTGCATCAAATCACAGAGTTTGGCTCATTTGGTGAAATTAGTTTCACAGATAAAAAAACACACTACTACTACACAGCTGCTAGTGAATTTGTGGACTTGTGGCCAAATGAGGCTGTGAACAGCAGGTTCAAACAGGAATTGGACAAGTTCTTATTCAATAGGTGTAAAAATGGATAGTCAAAGGCTAGGCAAAGGTTTATCTTCCTAACAGCCAAGGAAGCCAGGGGTGTACAAGGAAAAAGGCCTGCATAAAGTGGCCAAGCTTGTGTGCACTCTATAAATAGTTTCTTCTAGTGCTGCTGTTTCTATTTGCTTTTCTGTATAGGTACATATCAGCAAAATCTTGAAGACACCCTAGAGTGAGAAAGGACTACAGGTAATGAAAATAAGGAAAGAAAAAAAAAAACAACTATGGTAAACGAAAGAAAGGGAAGAGTTACAGGATTGAGAGTACAGAGTTGGGAACTGGAGGAGAGCATGAAGCAGAGAAACCCTGACATCACCTGCTGCCACTTCTTGAACGTTGATCGAGCAGCAACTGCATGCTGCCCAGTGATGCTCTGCCTGGAGATGTGGGAGGATGATGGAATGAATGGACACCAGTTCCATAGTCACCAGGATCCCTCCATCAAATTTCCTTCTTCTGGTGACATGAATAATCAACAGGGAAAGGGGCTGGAAGAGGTTGATGAGGAGGTCCTGCAGCTTGGAAGGGCCTTGGTTGAGGAGTTTATAAATAAAAAATTAAGAGGAAAAAGTGCAGCTAGAACTTTAGTAAGAGGTTCTGGAGGAACTGGAGGAGAGATCGCAGCCTGCCTCATTTGATGTACACTCAAAGTATCTGATGTGTGCCAGGATCTCTTGTCAAAGAAAAAAAAGATCCCCAGTCCAATTCAGTGGGGCATTTCCTTGTTCACATATGTTCTTAGGCGTCTTCTTTCTCCCAGAAGAGTAAGAGTTGTAAAAGTCTCCACAGGTAAAGAGGCTGTTAAATTACTAGTGTTGTTCTGAAAATGGTAAAGCATATTTAGGACAAAGGGATTTAAAAAAAAAAAAAAGTATTTGAAAAATTAACTAATCCCGGGTGTAATTAAAATAGTGTAGTATATTTTTTTAAAGAGAGAACCGAAAACTATGTGCAACACCACCATAACAGTTTGTATGTTCTTATTAAATCCATTGAACACAATATTTTATTTTAAACTCACTATTTGGTGTTCATTCTTTGCTGAAATTACTTACCAATTCAGAGAAGGGGATTTGAACACTGATATTTCCCAGTGGTAAATTGTCAGCCTTACTTTATTGCTCTCTTTCAATACTGAGTTTTTCACCATTATTTTTATTTAATTGAAGGATCTATGGAGCATTTGTCATTGGTTAGCAGTTCAGAAATCTGATTTTTTATAGAGGTCACATTGTAACATTGGATTCATGGAGCATTGTCTTGGCTTTTGAATAAAAAGAAATCAGATTTTTTAAAGATGAATAATATCTCTGTTGTTCATTTTGATTAAAAGTAAAATTTGCTGGCAAATGAATGACAATGGTTTTAACATGATGCACAGAATTAGATTTCACAAGACCAAAGCTGTGACATCAGAAACGTGCCTTGTGGCAGAAGTCCTGTTTAGTTACACTTTTCCTAGAGAGTGTAGTTGCACAAGACACTGAACATGTTCAGGCACTGCACTGTAGATAGCATGGTGCACTGCAACATTGGAAAGTCATCCCACCTAGTTTCCTTAGACTAGAAAGGACTCCATAGCATTTACTAAAAATAAAGACTGCTATTTAAATTCCTGTGTCATCAGTAAAAATATTTTTTTTTTAATAACAAGGATATCAGTATATACCATAAAGGGTTTACTGAACATTGGATCGAGTAACCGGGGTAGATATAAATCTAGTCTGAATGTGACAGAATAGAAATATAAAAAAACAGACACAGCTGAGATCTGGATGGGGGAAAGAACACACTTCTTTTGTTACACCCTCTGCATGGAAGCACAGGAAACACTAAATCCCCCCCTAGGAAAGGAAGGGCAAGGAGTAGGGAAAGAAGTTTATAGAAAGTCTATGCATCAAGGATTTTTTGTCCCCGGTTCCTGGGTTAAAGAACAAAATGAAACAAAAGAGTTTAAAAAGAGTATATCAACTTCAGGAATACTGGTTGTAGCCTCCCTGCCAAGATAGGAAATACCAGAAAGTGTCCAGCATACTAACTACAAGAGGAGGTTGGTTGGTTCTCTTATGGGACAGTCTAAATGAAGAGGAATGTTGTGAGTCTTGTTCCTTTCTTAAAACTGGGACATGGGATGAAGATCTATAGTTCTTAGAGTTGAGTTTCAGGGGCAAAATAACACTCTGGAGACTATTCATGCCATGTGCTCCACTTCCACAAGCTTCTGAAATTATAATTGCTGACAGATTTAACTAACAGCCCAGACACTTCAGTGTCTTATAGATTGGAAGCTGAATGCAGAATTTTCCCTAAACGCTTTCTACGTGGTGATGCGGATGGCACATGGATGCAACAGAGCTTTGATTTAGCTTGCTTCAAAGGCAAACAGTAGCAACTGAAGCAAGAAATGGCCTTTGAGAGGAAGGTGAATTTATGAAGTTTGTTGACCATCTTTTCGTTTTTGCTGTGAGAAATAAAAGAAGAATGACTTCAATAGCAGTCAGATGGCCAGAAGAGAAGACAAGAGACACTGAATGTGCAGCAATACTTGAAATTACATAATACATTATCTCATATTTGTTTAGCAGTGACACAGATTTTGCTCAAATGCTTTCTCTTTCTCTCTCTCTCTCAGAATAAACACAGGAGAGAAAACAAAGTACTGAAGCTGTGGGGAAATGGCTAGTTGATGTTTGCTCCACTGCAAAAGCAGCTCTAGAGGACTTCAGTTCTCTAGAGAAAGGTGTGAAAGCATTTTCATGCTACATTTCCAACTCAGTTCCAGTTCACAAGTCTTCTGCACCAATTTTCAGATAAATGTCATAAAATTCTACTACAAAATAGTGGTCTGTTTTTTCCCTGCAGTCCTCACTGGCTCAGTCTTTCTTCACTCACCCCAGTTACTGTGGTGAGCTTGCACACATTCATTGTTACACTATGCTATGTTTTTTTCATATCTTCAAAATTATTCTATTACAAAGAAAAACCAGGCAAAGAGGATGCTAAGGGTTGGGTTTTTTATATTGGATATATCAAAAAACATATTTTGAAGTCTTCCTTTCCTTCGGAGCACAGAGTTCAGAGGCAGCCTTGAAACTCAAGACTCTTGGGATTCTGTACAACTTAATAAAATAAGTGTAAACATAAAGTCTCTCAACATCTGACTTTCTGTTCATTTGCATGTTTTCTTGGTCCTGTTAGAAAAAAAATTAAAATCTAACTGTATCATTTTATCATCCATGCTCAATGTTTCAAAATTGCAGATCTTTCCTTTGGGGGAAGTGTTCCCTGTTATCCTCACCCCAACGTTACTCTTTGGCTTGTTCTGTAAGAAGAAAATCTGTGAGGCTGAATTTTAGTAAAAAACGAACAGTCACGTTATGTTCTAATTCCCCTTTAAGCAATACTAATGGTTTCACAAAAGCGTCTGACCATTTGCTCCCAGTTTTCACATACTATATTGAAAATCATCACTGAACAGAGTTAAATGTCATAAATACGAATAGAATAATCAGAAGTCTAAATAATGCAGAAATGCTCATGTAGGATGTTTTCAAATGACAACTGTTTCAAGAATTCTGACAGCTGCACACAAAGTGAATTAGCATAAGCATTATGTTAGTTAAATTGTAATAACAATTTAATGCAATCAGCACAGTGATGAAGTGATGAGTTGCTGCTCAAGGAAAATGACCAAGGAGTCTGGAAAAGGCGAACAAATACTGTAGTCAGTGAAGATTCCCTGGCCTTAGTATTCTCTTAGGAATTAATGAGACTTGTCTCCACTGTTATAACAGTAGATAGAAAGAAACGCTTTCAAGGCCTTGTTTGCACTGAGGCATTACTTAAACCAGATCAACTCTACCTTACTGGACTGAGCACAGTTTGGAGCAGTAAAGTGCACCCACAATCAGCAAGTTAACCACTGTGTTGCTCAAGTCCCTCCCTGGTAAACAAAACAAAAAAGGCCAGTGCTTCTTTCAGCATTGCTGTTCCACACCACATCATAATAAGAGGCATGTATATTACGGCTCCTGCAAGAGATGGGGGAGCTCAGGGGGGAAAAAAAAAAAAAAAGCACAGTTCACATCTGCTAATTAAATTTAGCCTCCTTGTGGAACCTACTTGTGGGGTGAAGCAATTCAGAGGATCCTCGTTTTGTACAACAGAATTTTCTCCTAACTTCTTCCCGCGCAAGACCTGTTTTTCCCTGCTTTTTTTGGGGTCTGAATGACTAAGCCTTTCTACAATCTTTCCTCAAGAAAATCTTTTTTTTTGCTTCCACCCAAGGAGAAGTTGGAATAACTAACCCTTTGTATTTTGTTATTCATTAAATTTAAATGGCTTCCTCTTCAAGCTTGTCCTAGGGCAACTATTATAAGGTTAACCTTTCTATAGCTGTGAATCCAGATAAGTTGCTCAATTTTCTCTGCACCCAGCCAGACACAAATATGTATGAATATGCCTTTGCCATGGTTCACAGTTGTTGCCTCAATACCTATTCTGATTTCCCAAAGCATCACTGAACATCAAGGGGGAAAAGATCACAAACCATAAAAAGCAATTTCAGAAGAGCAGAGCAAACATCATTGTTTGGTTTTCTTTTGGTAAGACAGATAGTAGTCCTGGATACAGTTAGATTATTGTACTTATTGTACTTATTACAGGTGTAACAAAAACAACCCAACACCAAACCAGCCAGTTCCCTATAGAGCAATTCTGCATAGCAGTCTTTATCCCAGCCACACATCCCCACAGATCACCATCCCTGCTCAACCTGGAGCCTTATGAAGACTCTCCTAAACCTGGGGTGCTCCTTGGCAACCTCACCTAGAAAGCAGGCTCCATTCTGCTTTAACTTCTCAAATCACACTTTTTGAATGCTTTCCTAAAGCTCCTTTCCAAAACAAAGAAAACAGGAGGTATGAAGCTCATACCTAAAACCAAGGGACATTTACACAAATCCACTGGGTACAATTAGGTAGATGGACAATTAAACAACTTCTTATCCACTGCTATCTGTAGTTCCTTGCTTTGGCAGTAAGAACCAGGCTGTGTCAGCTTTAATTACTCAAAAAGACCACTATAGGATCATTTAAAAATGTGTTGTTGCCTCTTCCACAAGATGGAGTGCAGTGATAATGTCTGAGGATTTTGAAATTGAATCAATATATCTTGTCTCCCTTATGCTAGAAAAAAGCCTTTAAAGACTTTAGCCAACCACAGCAAAACAAATCAGAAGCCCCAGTGGGGTAGTTTTTCACTGGTTAGTTATGCTTACTTCAGATAGGAAGAGTTCCGAGTGCATCCCAGAAAACAAATACAACCTACAGGTTGCTTGTTTTATTTTTCTTTCTACACTCTTTTCTTTCAACAATCAAAATGAGTAGTAGATTGCTGCAATTTTCCTCTGATGGGATATTACACCAAAAAAGTGGTCACACTCACTTTTTAAAGAAGATGTAGGAATAAAGAAATTATTTTACTTGGTGAAGAATTTTTAAAGCAGATCGAAAGAGTTGCTTCCTCTCTGGATTTACCTCGCAGTTCTCAACCATAGCCTTGTGAGTGCAGGACAAGTGAACTCAGTTGAGAGCTGTACTTCTCAGAAGTGAAAGTGGTGTCAGTGGATGTAGCTGGTAACATTCTGCTGGCATCTCATCAGCCACACACTTAAGAGATCCATTCGGGAGAACAAGAAGCTTCAGTTTTATTTCATGTTCTGAGTTCACTGTGAGCAGTTGTGAGCTGATGTAGAGACCTGTTAGCTGGTAATCAGGGAAATGCAGTTTGAATAGAAAAAGTGATTGAAAAACTCTTCCTGGTTCAGACAAGTTCCATTCTATAACATAAAATTTTTGTATCAATTTACATCCTTATAAACCCATTTGATATAGTGAGTCTTGCCAAACGGTATGTATTTTAATTGCAAGAATAAAACTACTAGCTAAAACCACAATAAACTACCTCGAACCTCTTAAGACTTCGGCCTGAAATTACTGCCTTGCACTTCTCAGCATCTGTAATCACAATACTCCAGTTTGGAGGCGATACGGCTGCCAAAATTGTATCATGTGTGATCTTAGCGTTGCAACTACAACCTGTCTGGCAAATCTTCCTCCTTACAGAGTAAGTTATGTGGGCAATGTGAAGACAGAGAGTCTTGGCTTGGTTTAGTCCTTAAAAACCAGCACGCACGACTTGATATATTAAGGCAGCTACTCTTAAGAGCTATTTTAGATTAAGTTTTCCTTTATGTACACAACGGCTGCAATACCACCAAGCGCATACCATACATATGTCCCTGCCTAGCAGGAGGCTTGGAGCTCCTCTACAGTTGTTAATCCTGCTTCCAGTACCTCTGGAAGTTTTTTTTTTAAAAGCGGCGTCTCTAACTTTCTAGGAGCAGCCTGCTCGGCGCTCCGGCGGTGAGAAATGCACGGGAGCCTCGCCCAGGAGCTAAACCGAGCCTCATCGGCCGCCCGGCTCACAAGCACAGGGCTCGGAGGTCCACCGACCGGCACCAGAATTCGCTGCCGGGACCACTCCGCGGCAGAGCGCCCANTGGCTCGCCTGCCGGCTCCTCTGTCCGGCGGTGCCTGTGCAGCAGAGCCACCGCCGAAGCAAATGGGGAGGCGGCGCTGAGCGGGCTGCCCTCCGGGGAGGAGGAGGAGGGGGCGGTCGGCAGCCGGGGGGCAGTGGCGCGGTGGACGAGCAATGCCCCTCACTTTTCTGCTTGCGCTGCCCTTCCTCCTCCTCTTCCTGCTCCCGGCTTTGAAGCTTTTGTTTTCCCCGGCCGCTGCGATGGCAGGAAACTTCCCGGAGGGATGAGCTCAGGCCGGGCTTG